>KZ809236.1:88336-114009 GCA_000696205.2 Oncopeltus fasciatus | reverse complement strand
CAGAGATAACACTTATTAAAAGGAAAATTTAGCATAATTTAGCATTCATTAAAAGATTTACATTTATTTGAACAGATAGAAATTGTTAAAATAAAAGTATTTCGGGGATCCAAATTTAGAATAAAATAATAAAAATATTATAAATCTAAAAACGCAAAAAAAAAAAATTCTTCTTACATGTATTATCTGAAAAAAAATATTCAACATAATATTCAAATAAGTGAAATAATTTAGGGTTAAACAGGTAAAGGGGTATACCTAACTAAGTAAGTGGTCAGATGTCAGAGGCCTAACTTCAGGTTACTTTTCCAGGAACTACCCCCACTCTCCAACCCCACTTTCCTCCCCCACTCCTCTACCTGGGTAGGTGATCTCCAAATTTTAGTCAGTCCTCGTTTGCCTTTGGAAGCGTACTTGCCACAGTTTGTTGTAACGTCATAGCTCGGTCTTTATTTCGTTGTGTCTAAGTACCTTAGTGCCAAAGTGAGAGTTAACAGTTCTACAGTAAGATCTTCTCCTACTGCCTGTAGTTAGCAACCATTTCTTATAGAGATTATACCATCCAGCAACAAGATGGCATGCAAAAGAAGTTTCGAAGAGTCTTGTCCTCAACCTTTGGATAGCAATGCCGTATTGGTGCCTCTCTCATCTACGAGTTCCAAGCATGATCTGGATAAGGACAACTTAAATTGCCACTCAAGAGTTGATAAAGTTCGTTCAGGCAAAATAATTAAATTGTGTACTAATAGGTCTGCCAATAGAAGTGGTAAAAATAATAACACTGCAAGTTTTCTAAAAGAGCAACGTAGTTCATCGATGGGCAGATCTCGCAAAGTTCCATGGACCTACTATTTCCAACAAAATAGCCGTGGAGACACGTAAGTTACTGATTTTTTTTTTTTTTTTATAATTCATTCCAATAGTTAAATTTAAAGCCCATAAGACATGAATCTTATACTGATATGTATATAACGTATAAGATGTGCATTCATTCTTTAAGAAGTATAATTGATGTCTAATTTTTTATTTTTATCCGATATTTATCAACATTTGAACATATGGGTTAGTGAAAATTGTCAAAATTATGAGTTTGTTTCATGAATTTCTTTATTGAGTAATATACATCATAATAGATGTATGTAATGTATTCTTCATCAGTAATGGAGCTACCTTTCTTGAATTCACTTTGAATAAGAGATAACTCATTATACTGTTAAATTATTAACTTTAGGCATTTCAATTATCTCTTTCTAGGCTTGGGGATAAGTCGTGGTTTGCTGTTGAATAATTTTAACAATGAGTTTTTAGTAGTAGTTGGAACATGTTTATCATAAGGATATAAATTTCTTTAGGCCTCGGAGTGGAAGATTTAATGTCAACTATTCCTGATTGTAGTTCATTGGGGTGAAGTAAATGTGGTAGTCATTTTGGAGTAGGTTCTCTCCAGGTATAGATTCGATTTTTTTTTTCTAGATGCACGCTGTGCAGTATGTAATTTCTAAAATAAATAAAATTAATGTTCAAAAAAGTTATCTGAAATTGTTAAAAGAATTTATTCTTGATCATTAATGCTTCTCTGCATTCTTCGTCAATACATGGTGCATAGTTCAATTTTATTGTACATTTAGTCTTAGGGATTGTCTGGAGAGCGGTTTTAACGACAGATTAAGTGAAGAGATTTACCGTTTCGTCTGCACTCCTTGGTATATTAATTATATTGGATTGGCTTTCTATGTGATCCATCTCGGTTGTATCATAACTTTCGGTATTTCTCTTTCAAAAGTCTGCTTCTTTGGAAAATGAACGCTCCTGTTCTCGTCTTTGCATGAGGCTCATGTTAAGTGGTTGACTAAGTTAGGTGAGATGAATACTAGGTCTATTGCGGACATGGTACCTGTTTTAGGGCCGATATGAGTAATCATGTCGGTACTGAATAGCAGGGAATCAGTGGAATCTATCATACGCCTCAACTAGTTCCTTCTAGAGCTGGTTCCTTGCTTGGTCCCAGGAGTGGTGTAAGACGTCCATGTCTCCTATAACTATGTAAGGAGAAGGGAGGTTACTAATTAGCTGGAGGAGTGCTTGACATTTATTGCTTTGGTGGTAAATGTAAATTAGAAATAGTTAGAAAGTAACCAATTTTTATTTAAACTTTAGCTACATGTACGATGGTTTTAATTTGTAGTTTATCGGAAAATGTACAAACTCCAACTTGTGCTTTATTACCTTCCTCAAGTTTCTTATCTTTTCTGTAAATTGCGCAATCTTATAATAGTTAATCTATTTAATTTAATAATTGACAAATGGTGTATGATAGAGACGATGCTATTTAAATCAATGTTTAATTTATTGATGCAGATGGAAAAGTAGCAGTATGAATTTTTTAGCTTATTCATTGTTTTTATATTATATTTATCAGGAGGTTTCCATTTCATCTTCCTATTTTCTTTTAATATTTATTTTAGTTTGTTTTATTGAAATTTTTCTCGAAGAATTCCTCCGAACCAGCGGATGACTTTTAATTGTTCACGAATATTTATCTTCAAGTTGATATTTCTCTAGTTTTATGGTAAAACAAGAATGAAGAAAAATGTTTAGGGGAGAGACGACAGCTAGAGGGTATTGGGAAGAACCCTAGTAGTTGTAGGGGTAGTCGAGAGGGGTTGGTCGATGGGATAGAGTGAGTTATCCAGTAGGCTCTTAAATTTAGGAGCGCACTGGTCAATTGGACCTCTTGCTAAATTATTGCCTAATGAAATAATATCATATTGGACACATATTGCTACTCCATTTTTTGTGTTTTTTCTATATCACCGTAACTTGTGTTCTCGGCTTTGTCGCCACATTTCAAGGAGTGTTGCAAAGAAAATAATTTTTTCTCTAAACTGTATGCACATTATTGTTTTTTAAGGATGAATTTGAGGTAATTTATGTCAAGAGGTGTTTAACTTCGTTGTTCACATAATGAGGTGCTGGTGAATAACATGGTGAATTTTTGTGTTCTGCTTTCGAACAGGTGTCAATAAATTCTCCAAATTTTAAACATTTCCAGGATTCCTAGGATTGTGTACGAATATTTTAATTTTTAAGTTTTAGTACCATACTTTAATTGTTGTAGGGTGGGTGGGGAGGGAGAATGTATGCAAAGGTAGTTTTTTATCTCAATTATTTTTTCTACTCTATAACATCATCATTTTTTAAATTATTACTAAATCTTGTTGATTTTACTATATTTTAATTTGTTTGAATTTTATTATTATTTATTGAAATTTGTCTCATATTGCTGTTTACCATTTTCAGGCTTTTTCATATGGGAATTATGATGAGTAAAACAAAACTTGTCTTGTCACTCATTCAAGCCGTTCCGAATCCGTCATACTTAAACATACAGAATAATTCATTGGAGGTGAGTTATATTTGCAAACAAAGTGCATTTGAATAATTCATTTGTTTTTTGTTTTTTTTTTAAATTAAATGTTTCACAACAATAAGCTGCATAATGCCACCTTCCTCTTCCGTACAAAAACAATTTACAATAATCCTAAGCTCTTTGCATAAATTGTATTTATTATGTGAAATTGCCTAAGAGTAATTTATAGCTTTACTAGAATAATTTTAATAACCTTCTATTCAATTAATTCGAGTAAAGAAGAGGGATATGTCTTTAGAATAACAATTCACTACACCCGTTTCACATGGCTTTTATATTTCAATATGTCAGACCAAACAAAGACTCGAACCCACAGCGCTAGGCTTAAAAGTCCAAAACCATGTTTTCCTTCACTTTATCCCTACATAGATTTTTTTTCTTTTCCCTTATATAGATCCTATGCTTCATCCCTGCATAGATATTTTTTTCTCTTACCCCTCATAGATCCTCTACCTTATTCCCCATTTAATACCTATATTAGTTAACATATTTAGTACTTTAAAACCATCAGGGTGGGGATTCTGTACTTATTGTGAACATTAACTCTAAATAAAAAATCTTTATTGTTCCAGACACCTCTGCATATAGCGGCCTCAATGAAACAGGAAGATGTTTTGAAGAGTTTAGTCTGCGCAGGTGCAGATATTAGCCTTTTCGACGAGGAAGGTCAAAGTGCAATGCACATTGCAGTAACAGTGGGTCATTTAGCAGGTGTCAAAGCTCTCATGACTCCACTACTACAATCATTTTCGTTGAAGAAACTGCTTGCAGACCTCCACAACAAGGAAGGTAGATACCAATCATTATATTATCTTACTTGACTTTTTATATGCATACAAATATAGATAAAATAAATTTCCAGTCAATTATAACTAGTAATATAAATATAAATTAAACTTATTTCTTAAAAAAATGTGCAAATTTAAAATAGTCAAAAATATTTTTTCATATATATATTATGCTAAAGGTACAATTTACATTTAATTTTTGTATTATAGGGCACACTTGTCTTCATATTGCCACTTACCTTGAACATATTGAAATTTTGACATACCTTGTCCAGTCTGTCGGTGCGAACATCAATGCTAAGGTAAGTTGGAATTTAATAATTGTTGTTAGTAGAAAATAATTACTACATGTATGTATCATATACTTTTGGCATTATATAATATAAATAGATGGTAGTGCCTTATGTGTTTTATCAGTTTAATTAGAAAAAAGCTAAAGGATATTTTAACATTAGCTGATCAATAACTAAAAAGTATAGTCTTGGCCACACTTATTTAGCCATTTTTTTGCTGATGTTTTATAGAAATATCTGTCATGGCTGTAGCATAATATTGATTTTCCTCATATCTTCTTTTTGATGCTTTTTCTCTATGAATAATGACTGGTTTTCATTGAACATTTTACACTGATTTTGACACTTCTTATTATTTTTTCTTAGTTTAGGCAAGACCATTAAGCGTATATTGTTTCCATTTCTTAATTAAATAATATTTAATTTTATTCAGATTTATTAATTAGACAAGGCAACGGAGTTGTTGCCTTAATGTAACCATTCTCATATGTTAAACCTAATTTTATGCTTGAATTTTTTTAAATAAAAATATTTATTCATGTTAACAGAATGTAATTAATGCATAAAAGTCGAGAAGAAAAATATAATTATTATATACAGCAATTTCTACAAAGAAGAGTGAAAAATATCTTTATGTTCACTCCCTTACCTAGTTTTTCAGAACATAAAAAGTCCTTAATAAATCTCATTGGTAGAAACTTTAGATAAACATGTTTAGATCTATAGGTATATACTTCTATGATTCATGTAAATTTGTCACCTATGTTTATCACTAATAGTTGGTATGTTTTTGTGCAGAATATTCTCAATAGAGATACCTGTCTTCATTTGGCATCTGCCATTGGAAATGAAGAATATGTTTTGGCACTGTTGAACTTGGGAGCTGATCCTGCCGTGAAGAATAAACATGGCTTTACACCGTACGCAGTAGCCAAACAATTTGGTCGCTTCACATGTCAAAGACTTCTCGCTCGTTTCCAAGTTGCCGAAAATAATATGGATCTTGACGACGTAGGATACCTTTCAGGTGAGCCACATTTCAGTATAATTAACACAATTATGAGATTTCTGTTTTTAAATTTATTTTCAAATTATCTATTTGATTATTTATTTTTCAGATTATGAAAAGATATAAAATGGAGAAAGAAGTAAAACTTGTAAATACTTTTATTTTTTATTGATAGTAATTTACTGTTATTTTGTAAATTCGACACTTGTATATAATTTAAAATGTCAAATGCTTTAAAAAAATCTGTAAATTTTTTTTTCTTTAATACTAATGTATATTTCAACATAATAAATTTTACTTGTTAAGAAGGTTTTGCACCAATACTTCATTTTTCGTTTTGCTATTTCCACAAAATATTTTTCTACGTTCTCATGTTTCTATAGACAACATTGCAAAGTCATGAATGCCTATGGGAACATCAGAATGTTTTCAACAGATTTCATTCAAAGAGATCAATGTTTTACTGTCTGCAATGATCGTATTTAAAAGAAGAAAAACATATGGTCCATTTTCAATATTAGTTAGATATCAAAGCAGTTATCACTCCCAGGAGTGCAACAACATGGCAGAGAGAGAAATGAAAGATAGAGCTATAGAAAATATTACCTTAGTATAAAATAATACATAAATCTTTCCCTCTCTCTCTCTNTGAACTCTTCAAGCTTTATTTTTTTAATTATATAATGTCACGAATAAATCACATTTGGTTATACACTTTATAACTATTTATAAATATATTATTATTATTTATTAATAATACATGTTACAAATTTTAAGTTTCATTTAAATGCAACTAATAGAATAAATAGCACAAAATTGGAATTGAAAAATACAAAACAAGAATTTGTATACTTACTTCCCAGGAATTTGAGACATTGAAATATGGATTGACATTAAGCGTAAACAAAAAATTGAACGACTAATAGAGGGGTTTCTATAACCACAACCTTTTCAAGATTAAATTATTTTTCTTTAAAAAAAAAGAAGAAAACTGCAGTGCGGTATCATTAAAATTTTCATTAAAAACAAACAGTGTGCCCGTGATTCCTCGTCCATGTAGCTCTCTCCTAAGGAATTATTTATTTAAGTTATTGGTTCGAGGCTCGTAGTTTTTTTTTTTTTTATGCCTTATGACGGCAGGTAATTATTGTCATTAAGTTATAACCAGCAAGTAAAAGAAAAGCGAAGAGGAGGACCTATATTTTATTATTTTATCTCAAATATTTAACAATATAATCCATATAATATCTAAATACACATATGCAAGTATGTATTACATAAATATTAACAGAGTGGAACACCTAAATAATTACTTTACATAATTTGGAAAGTTATTTTGTAGTTCTAAGTTTCACTTATGTTTCCTTTCTTTGACATAGATGCATGAGGTCTACTTAACTTAGAGATCTATGAAGACAAGAGAAATCATGGGTTCATGGCACCAAGCCCAAGTCCNTTTTTTTTAAATGCATCATGACGACAGGTAATTATTGCCATTAAGTTATATCCAGCAGACGTAAAGAAAAGCGAAGGGGAGGACTTATGTTTTATTATTATATCTCAAATATTTAACAATATAATCCATATAATATCTGAATACACATATGCATTATATACATTAATATGTATTACATAAATATTAACATAGTAGAGCACCTATATAATTACTTTACTTAATTTGGAAAGTTATTTTGTAATTCTAAATTTCACTTATGTTACTATTCTTTGACATAGATGCATGAGGTCTACTTAAATTAGAGGTCTATGAAGATAAGAGAAATCAAGGGTTCATGCCACCAAGCCCAAGTCCTTGATCCTCATCCCCCCCCCCCCAGCCAAAAATACAGCAGAACAGAAGGTAGTTCTACGAAGGCGTTCTATCTTTCCATTTGTTCGTGGGTCTTTGTTTTTGTTTGTTTTGTACGTAGATAGTTTTGGGAATTCCGGGTAGAGTTCTTTGTTTTTATTCTTTATTGTATTATTTAACGAATTAAGTCAAGTTCAAAATTGTGTCTCGACAGTTTTAGGAGAACTCATTGTTTGTATCCGTCTAATTTTTGCAAAAAAGTGGGGTCTGGTTACGAAAAGAGACCCAGGAAATCAAATAAAGGAACTTATTCTCAGAGAAGCCGTACGTCCTCATCAAGTAAGCCCTAATATGATTTGAGAGACAAGCAGCAATAATAGCTATTCCCAAATCTCGCTTACTCCAATAATAATAGCTGTCAGGTTAGGTATTTTACAAAATATTTATTGTCTGTTCAAAAATGTTTATTCTAAAATAAATACATTTCCGATAAGCAATAATGTTGAGAAAGGGCAATTTAATTACTTAAAATTAATAATTGAGGAATATATGCCGGAGTTTATAGAGCTATATCTTCGATCAACTGAAGAATTCACACTCCGAGGCTATAAGATGTACCGCTCGGACGGCACCGATAGAGGGCGTGCGTGTGGCGGGTCTCTCTTAGTGGTCTCCGGGTCTATCTACTCAGAAATTATTAATATTAGTTCTAATTTTCAGGCCTTGGTACTATAATAAAACCAAAAATTAATTATTCACAGTGCAGTATTATCTTCCTCCAGACATAAACTTACTACCGACCAAATTACTAGACTTACTTAATCAAACCCCTTATCGTATTCTTTTTGTTGACAATCTGAATGCCTATAACCCCTTGTGGAATCTACATCTACCAGCACTAAGGGAGGCACAATAGAAGAGTTACTAGATTACAACACTATTATTACTTCTGAACACTGGCGAACAAACTTAAGTCCCGGCTACGGTAGTTTCTCAGCTATCGATATACTTCTTCGTCTCTATTTCGTCAAATGACTTGGGCTCCACTTTCAGACCTCCATGGCAGTGACGATTTTCCAATCAAAATAAACATACCATTTAAAAAATACCAAAACACAACAATTGACAATGAACAATAATTTCGTAAAAATTTTAAATAAAATATATGCTACGATATTACATTTCGTTCTCCCTATTTATTTATATTGCATAAACAATAATATGACATTTTGATCTCCTTCTAAGTCACATGCTGAGTTTAAAAGTACTATTATAAGTATTTATGCTGTATTTATAAGTATTTTGGTAAAAGAAAATTTTTTTTAAACAAAAGTTTTTATTTATATGTTTATATTATTCTTAACGTTTTAATAAAATTCAAACGTTATTCTTCTTTAATATATATGAGTAGCTAAGTTGATAGTTCTTCAGGTGTAAAAAATTTCGAGTTTGAGAAATATAATATATAGGACGGATCTAGCCTCGGATAAATTTGTGAATTAAAGACTGTTGCTGGGACAAAAAAAAAACAATAAGAACAAAAATTGCATTCATTTTTTAAAGGAAATCTAACAAATTTCCAGGCTAAATGCCGATAGGAATGTTCAGTATTCAGAATATAATAATTATTCATAACTGTAATATACTAAATACGTCTAACTTAATAAAAATTATTACTTTTTCAGTTTCAGTTAATTTTTTATATTAATTTTAATTGTATTGTTATTGTTTTTTCATTAGACTTCTTATAGGTATTGGGGTTGAGAGGACGAACATTATCTTGTTGGAATAATTTTATTCTAGAAGGCAATTGCCTTTTTGTTTGATCGAAACAGGATAACGCATAGACAACTTCGCGCACAATCTTTTCAGTTGTTCGCAAAAGGTTTCAGAATTCATTGTGCATCCACCAGAAACAAATTTTTAGATGAATAACACCTTAAAAATGCGCAGCAAATAAATAAATAGATAAATAAATAGAGACCGTAAATAGAGCCATGGCTCACTTGTATTCTTATCATTATATTGTATTTTATCAAATGTGACAATCTTCAGTTAAAGTCTCAAATTAGAAAGGTCTCAATATATTTCTAACCTTTCAGCTGATTATCGATGTGTTGGAGGTAGTTTTGATATCTTATGCTCATGTTCTGTGCACAAAATATTTTAAGTCCTAATTAAAATTGCATTTAAGTCCCTTAAATGTTGCATAAGTCCACATTTGTCCGCTGAAGAGTGAGAGATAGTGGTGCTCCCTACAAAAATCAGCAGCTACTACCCTGAGGACGGTGCTCTTGAATTGAAAGCGATAGTTCAAAGTAAAAGAGTAAAAGCTGGAAGAAAATAACATTTTATTGGATCCTTACGGAAACATCCTTCGATTTCTCCACCTACACCTAAATAAATAAAAAGTCAAAATATTCTGTCCGCACGACTCTGCAGTATTGTGTGTTTAGTATTCTAGAACAGTGTAAATTTCAACCAGTTTAGGTGAAAGACAATATTTACAATTGTTTTTTCGTTTTTTTTGTTCTTTTATTTACTATTAGGAAGTGTTGGCAATGTGGAGGACTTCATTCCTTGGATGTTGGATGGTTTAGCAGTCCTCTACAGTTCGACTCCAAATGTCCAAATATGTAGGTCTCAGAAGCGTCTTATAGATGGTGAGTTAGTTAGTCACAGTTAATGTTGATTTGCGGTTTAACAGCTTGTAAAGTTGTCTAAATCCCCTATTTATTTTCTGTCTCTATATTTTTGTATGTGTGTTCTATGTTAGTCGAGAGTCAAGATTAAAGTTCAGGTACCTGAAGATAACAATATCATTAAAGTAAATTCTGCCAGGTTGTTTCTTCCTTAGTGTGAACGTAACATGACAGCATTTGCCTTCAATGTCCTTAATTCGCCAGCGCTGGCACCATCACTGTATATCCACGAGATGCAGTCGGAGATTTTCTTGGCAGTATGATGGTCGGCATAGGAAGAAAGGATTGCTTGGTTATCCACAAAGGTTGCAAGGAGTGTGCTAGGATGAGAGGGTATATCAGGATTGTACAGGATGTAATACTGTCTTATTTTTTTAATAAACTTTTATTTATTTAATACATTCTCTTAAATAAAAATATCTTGTAATTTGATCATCCCAATGAATTTGATAAAAAATGACATGCAATGTCAATCACCTGAGAAGAGTAGGTGACCAATGACACCACTCTCAAATTATTTACAAATAATGTCCCCAGGAGGTCACGGGGCCATCTTCGTTTAAGTCGACGGGGAGGATTGTAGGGGTTGGATTTGGATGACATTGTCTGTACTAGTGGATTAGGATGGCGTAGCAGGTGGAAAACGGTGAAGCGGAAAAAATAAAGACTTAGACAAAAGACTTGAACAAAAGGAATATTAAAATTGTGGTGAAGGGATGAATTGGATTCGTAATAGGGTGCATTTGCAATTATTCTCAGGGTTTTGGATTGAAAGGACTAGATTCTTTGGATGTTGGAAGGCTTGGCGACACCCCAGATTTCTACTCCGTAAGTCCAGATTGGTCGGAATAAGGTTTTGTAGTTGCTCATTTTTTATAAAGACGTATGATTGGATTTATTATTCATGAGTCTGTATAAAATTCCATATGGCCGATTGAGTTCTTGTTTTTTAATTTTAGTATGTTCTCCCCATGTAAGTCGTGAATCAAGATCGAACCCAAGGTAACGAACAGAATTAGAATGTGGTAAAGGAGTATTGTTAAATTTCAAAATTTCAGGCGAGTCTTTTTTCCGCAGAGGAAATTAACTTGAATGCATTTTTCCTCATTGATTTTTATTCTCAACTTGCCACACTATTGTTTGATTTTTTCGAGATGATCTTGTAGGTTTTTAGAAGCAGTTTTAGGATCGGGATAGGAGGATAGGATAGCATTCTTGGCCGCAAATAGAGCTAAGAGGGTACTTGGATGGGTAGGGATGTCAGCAGTGTACAGGCTAAAAAGGATAGGTCCAAGCACACTACCATGAGTAACTCTCGCTGCCACTTGGTAGAAATCGGAGTAATCCAATCCTTGCCGAACCTGAAAAAAGTAGTCCGATAACTACTTAGATATCTAATTATAATTTTAAATGGACGATATGTTTTGCTTATTTTAAGTAGGATCATTGCAGACAGGTAAGAAATAGATCTCGTTGAATAAAATCTTCTAAAAAGAAGCTTATGGCTTCATAGGCCTTCATGACTTAGCAATGTTGTCTATGGTAAAAAAATTTTTAGGAAAAAGCAAATCGAAAAATTTTGCATAGGTGTAAAAGCTTTTTATTAAGTAAAATTTATTATATTAAAATATACATTAGTATTAATAAAAAAAATACAGATTTTTTAAAATGCATTTAACAATTCAAATTATAAACAAATATCGAATTTACAAAATAAACACTAAATTTCTCCAATGAAAAATACAGGTATTTACACGTTTTAATTTCTTCCTCCAATTCATAATTTTTTTTTAATAATCTGAAAAATTAATAGTTAAATAAATAATTTGAAAATAAATTATTAACTCATAAATATGTTAATTATAATAAAATGTGGCTCACCTGAATGGTATCCTACGTCATCGAGGTCCATATTGACTTCGACAACACCTCCGCGACCTGCTAGGAGTCTCTGAATATTAAAGTGACCAATATGTTTAGCTAACGTGTACGGTGTAAAGCCATCAATATTGGTCAATCAGCTCCCAAGTTCAAGAGTGTGGTAACAAGTTCTTCATTTCCAATTGCAGAAGCCATATGAAGACATGTATCTCCATTCTGAGCATTCTGCACAAAAACATACCAACTATTATATACAAACACAGTTGACAATCTTCTAGAAGATTGATATACCAATTCATAGAAGAATATATTTACAGATTATTAGTATAGTAAAGTATTAGTACACCCTGAAAAATTAGAGTTTTATGCATCCCATCTGGTTTAATAATGAGGATGAATCAGTTTATTTAACCCTCAATCACCCGTATAATATTTTTTTAACCAACCTGCATTCATAGTGACTGAATGTCGTAGAAAGAATTGAGAAAAAGCAGTATTGTTTTTTATAGATTTATTATCTTCCATCCTCACGATACTAATGAAAGATATTACAATAAAACAGCAGAAGAATGACGGAAACAGAGACCATAACAATACTTTTTATTCAATTCAAGTTATTGATTATTTAAAGTTAAAATTTTCTTTAGCTTTTTCTAATGAACTAATAAAACATTCAAATAAAACGTTGCTCTGCGATTCATTTATAATTTTCAACGTCAAAATTAAATGATAATTACTTTTCGTAATTATACATTTATTTTCTTATATCTATAGAAATTAAATAAAATCTTACCCTAGCATTGATGTTTGACGGACATACTCGACAAGGTATATCAAAATTTCAATATTTCTTCCGAGAGTGGCAAGATGTACACATGTGAGTCTTTAACAGAAAAGTAAATTGTCAAATATACCTCAAGCAGAATATGTAATAAGAATTCATAAAAAACATTTTAGATTAAGTTTAAAACTGCACATGTTATTGACTAAATGATATACGAAAAGGATATTAGCCTATACATATATCAATGATTACGTGTATGCACATATAAATTTAAATAAACTTTTATGTATGTAAATTTAGTGTACATGATAAAATGTATAAGTGTTTACATACATAAAATATCTGTCTATTATACCTAATACCTTAAATAATCCTTGTAGGTTTAGATACCGAATGTGAAGCTGAGAAAAGTGGAAAAAAAAACGAATACAGTAATTAAGTATTGAAAAAAATTTGTATTTTGTTTAGATAAAGAAAATAACGATTCGTTTTAAATGTTTACACAGAATTCAAAATTTATTTATATACTTGACACTCAGATAATCGTTGTTATTATTAAAGTAATTAAAAATAAATTTAGAATTTTGTAAATGTCAAGTTTCAAAAAAGTTAAGTTAAATATCCATTCTTGTTATTGTAATGTTCCAAATGTATCTGTTTAAAATTTATTTATATTTATTCTTTGTGATTGTGATTTTCTGTAAATAATTACAAATATTTTAGTATAAATATTTAGCACTAAACATATTTATATGCATGTATAAATATTTTTTGTCACTGGAATAAAAAATTAACCTAAATTTATTTTTTATATCAAAAATATTCTACGGGTTATAAGTACTAGAAAATGTATTATTATCTATTTATGTTTGCATATAAAAATTCAACGTAAAATAATATATTGATTGATTTCTACCTTCATTGTTGTTGAGGTCTGCAAGCAGTTTCTTTAGTAGTAATGGATTTTGTGTTGGAGTCTTGAGAGCTTTGACCCCTGCCAAGTGACCCAATGTTACTGCAATGTGCATTGCACTTTGACCATCCTTGTCGAGAAGGCCAATATCTGCACCTGCGCAGACTAAACTCTTCAAAATATCTGCCCGCTCCATCCAGGCCGCTACATGCAGGGAACTCTGGAACAATACTTAATAATTAATTAGGAGAATATACAGTTAATGTTTATAAGAAGTACAGAACCCTCACCCTGAGAGTTTTTAAACTCCTAAATATGTAAACTATTTTAGGTTTTAAATGAGACATAAGGTACAGGATCTATGTGAGGGATAAGGTATAGGTTCTATGTGAGGGATAAAGTATAGGTTCTTTGTGAGGAATTATCTTTAGGTAGTTAAATATTAATTATCTTAAAAGGTTCTTAAAAACACGCATGGATTTCTAATTGTTAGCAAATATCCTATAAAGATAATAGTCCTGTTGTAAATATCAATATGTTTAATTAATCTAGTGTGTACATTTTCACAAAGATGTGTATTTTAATTATGCTAAAATAGCATTATATGAGCACATTTTAAAAGAATATTTTCTTTAAAAAAGTGAACAAACTAATTGTAAAAATATGGTTCTGAACTTGAAGGACTAGCACTGTACCTAGGTTCGAGTCTTGGTTTGGTAAGACTTATCGAAAACGCTAGAGGACACGGGTGTAGTGAATTGTTTTTCAGAAGACATATTCTTCTTTTTCCCTAACTGCTTGAATAGATGTTTATTAAAATTATTTTAATAAGGCTATAAATTACTCTGAGGCAGTTTCACATATTAAATACACGTCATGGAAAGAGTTTACAAATATTGTAAATTGTGTATGTACAAAAGAGGAAGATGGAAAAATGTAGCTTATTGTTCTAAAATAATTAAGTTTAAAAAAAAAGAAGCAAAGAATTTATACGAATGCAATTAGTTTATATTTATTTCATGCAAATGTAAACATACCTCTAATGAATCATTTTGTATATTTAAGTACGATGGATGCGAAACAGCTCGAATAAGTGAAAATACAAGTTCAGATTTACTTTAGGTAATCGCCCAATGAAACAGCCTGAAAACAGAAAATAGCAATTATGAAATAAATTTGTATTGATAAAGAAAATAATGATTGCATTAAGTCTTGAATTAAATTCAAGCAAATCAAAATTTAGTACAATTAACATTTTTAAATAAGGAAAAAAATCTAAGAATTCATTATTTAGTCACCTATTTGAATATCCTCAAGAGAATGCCCTCGATAAACTTTGATAAGTTCAATAATAGTTACCACTCTATCACATTAAATCTTTTAAAATTACACATACATATACTACAGGAATATATATATATATATATATATATTTAATTATAAATATTTTTACCACAGGGTATTTTTAGCTTGTATTTATTAAATTGCAAGTATATAGGCATATAATAGGTAAATATTAAGAAGTGATAATTTCGGATTAAAATGTTAGTAATAGATTATGGGTTAGGCATATAGTGAGAGACTGAATGTCAATGAAAAAGTAAATGAAACCTCTTTTCCATATTTATCTTTATAATATTTTTACTAAAAATATTATTGTTATAATAATGATTATTGCTTTGTGTGCTGCGCAGGCTAGCCTTATTTTAAGCTATGTATTACAAATTTCGTTGTATACCCATTAAACTAATTATTGCAGAACTATTTAAAAAATATAAATTTTTACTGAAAAATGATAAGGATGATAAGAGTTTGCAAGGAATATTAAATTCAATAATCATCTTTAATTCGCTATTAATAGCTTCATAAAATAATTTTTAATATAGTAAATACTTAATATTCAAAAATAAATAAATTTAATTCAACAAAAGAATATATAAAAGGAAAGTTTCAATAATTAACTCACAGCTATCAATCTCAAACCTCGCGAACGGTATTGCTTCAGCTTAAGCTACTATAATTAACTTACAGAGATTTAGAGACTAAATTTGTCATATTTATGTCGCCTGATTACGAAACTCTATTAATAGTCCCAACATAGATACTATTATATCTATGTACTTTCATTCATGTAGCTTGTATTCGCAATAAAATATTATTCTTATATATTTTTAACTGTAATTGAGTAACCAAGCAGTAAGAAATTTCAGTAAAGCAAAAATAAATAAATAAAATAAAATAAAAAAAATAAAAAATGTGTTAGAAATAAAACTGTGTTAAATAGTAAAGATAGTTGATAGTGCAATTGTAACAATGGAGAAAAAAAAACAACTTATGTGTTTCCTTTGCTATTTTGTTGGAAATAGAATGTCCATGGAACTTTGCGAGATCTGCTTATCGATGAAGTGGGATGCAATTCATTACAACTTGCAGTATTATTATTTTTACCACCTCCATTGACAGACTTGTCAATGCATAAATTACAGAATTTGTCTGTGAGACCTTCATCAACTCTAGATGAGAGAGGTACCAATACGCCATTGCCATCCATAGGTTGAGGACAACACTCTTCGGAACTCCTTTTATTTTCCATCTTGTAGCTGGATGGTATCTGCTCTATAAGATATGGCTNAGTAAATCAGAGTTAAACAGGTAGAGTGGTATTTCCAAGTATGAAAGTTGTCAGATGTCAGAGGCCTAACTTCAGGTTACTTTTCTAGGAATTACCCCCACTCTTCAACCCCACTCGCCAACCCCCCTCCTTTACCTGGATAGGTGATTTCCAAATTTTAGTCAGTCTTCGTTTGCCTTTGGAAGCGTACTTACCTTAGTTCGTTGTATAGGCATTGCTCAGGTTTTGTTTCGTTGTGTCTAAGTACCTTAGTGTCAAAGTGAGAGTTATGAGTTCAACAGTAAGATCACATCTAGAGCAGATACCATCCAGCAATAAGATGGAAAGCAAAAGAAGTTCCGAAGAAAGTGGTCTTCAGCCTACGAATGGCAATGCCGTATTGGTTCCTCTCTTATCTACGAACTCCAAGCATGATCTGGACAAGAACAACTTAAATTGCCGCTCAAGAGTTGATAAAGTTCGTTCTGGCAAAATAAATAAATTGTGTACTAATAAGTCTGCCAATAGAAGTGGTAAAAATAATAACACTGCAAGTTTTCTAAAAGAGCAACGTAGTTCATCGATGGGCAGATCTCGCAAAGTTCCATGGACCTACTATTTCCAACAAAATAGCCGTGGAGATTCGTATGTTACTGTTTTTTTTTTCTATTTTCATAATTCATTCCACCATTTATATTTAATTTTGCCAGTAAAGTTAAATGGCCCATAACGCATGGATCTTAAAACTTATATGTAAATGCTATAACGTATGTAACTGCTTTATAAAGTAATATACATAATAATAAATGAATGTAATGCATACTCGAATAAATACATGGTAATTTATGACTATGTGATTACCTTATCATAGTAATAAGGTACTTTTTAATGATATGGAAAAGTAATAATAATAAATATAAATAGTTTAATCTAGTAATAATGAAATAGAATTATATTAGCTAAAGCTGATACAAGAACGACTGGGATGACTTAGATAAATATAAGTTTGTTTGGCGATAAACAACTAAGTTATCCTCCACGCCTCGCTATAGAATATTTTTTTCTTTTTCATCACAAAAATTCTGGTGCACATATTAGATTATTATTTATGAATACATGTTAAACTTAATAAATAGTAATTATTTTTAGATTCACTATAAACCGAATATTTATTTATGCAGTTTATTAAAATAACCTCAAAGAATATAGTAATAAATTATTGGTAGTTACATGTACTATAGTTTTTTTTTTTTTTTATCAACTGATGTTTTTTAATCTTAAAACTGTACCATTACATTTGTATTACACTGTTTACATGTTTTTTATGTGTATTTTTTAATACTACATTAATAAATTTTTTAATANTTTTAATGATATGGAAAAGTAATAATAATAAATATAAATAGTTTAATCTTGTAATAATAAAATATAATTATATTAGCTAAAGCTGATACAAGAACGACCGGGATGACTTAGATAAATATAAGTTTGTTTGGCGATAAACAACAAAGTTATCCTCCACGCCTCGTTACAGAATATTTTTTTCTTTTTCATCACAAAAATTCTGCTGCACATATTAGATTATTATTTATCATGTATTCATAAACTTAATAAATAGTAATTATTTTTAGATTCACTATAAATCGAATATTTATTTATGCAGTTTATTAAAATAACCTCAACGAATATAGTAATAAATTATTGGTAGTTACATGTACTATAGTTTTTTTTTTTTTATCAACTGATGTTTTTTAATCTTAAAACTGTACCATTACATTCGTATTACACTGTATGCATGTTTTTTATGTGTATTTTTTAATACTATATTAATAAATTTTTTAATACTTTGCTTATTAATATAAAATTTAAAACAATTTTTCCTTTTAGCAATTTTAAGTCCCAAAGTCGCAGCTCCCGAAGCAATAATCATAATTATGACATTAATATTTTTAGTTAAAATTAAAAAGAGTTTTATTTTTATTTTTTCATTGACATTTGGTCTCCCCCAACTCATAATCTATTTCAAACAATTTAACCCAAAATTAAAACGCCTTAATATCTACCTTTTATATGCCAATATACATGAAATTTTATACTTACCATACATGCAAAAAATACACTCTGGTGAAAATATTTGTGTTTGACTATATATACTTATAGTAATTGTATATGTGAGCTTAAGAGATTTAATGTGATAAGTGTGGTAAGTACTTTATAGAGAGCATTCTTGTGGGGATATTCAAATAGGCGACTAAACAATGAATTTTTAGATTTTTTTTTATTATTCAAAATTGTTACTTTATAAAATTTTGATTTGTTTAAATTTAATTATTACTCAATACAAATTTCATTCATAATTGCTATTCTCTGTTTTCAGGCTGTTTCATTGGACGATTGTCAAAAGTAAATCTGAACATGTCTTGTCACTCATTCAAGCTGTTTCGCATCCATCGTACTTAAATATACAAAATGATTCATTAGAGGTAAGTATACATTTGCATGAAATAAATATAAACTAATTGCGTAAAATAAGCTACATTTTTGTTTCCTTTGGTACAAACACAATGTACAATATTCGTAAAATCTTTCCATGAAGTGTATTTAATATGTGAAACTGCCTGAGAGTAATTTAATTAATAATAACTTTATTAAAATAATTTTAATAAACATCTATTCAAGCAGTTAGGGAAAAAGAAGAATATGTCTTCTGAAAAACAATTCACTACACCCGTGTCCTCTAGCGTTTATATTTCGATAAGTCTTACCAAACCATAATTATAATACATAATTAAAATACAAATTATTGTGAAAATGTACACACCTAATTAATTAAACATATTCGGAACAAGACTATTATTAATATAGAATATTTGCTTAGAATAAGAAATTCAAGGGTGTTTTTGAGAAAATGTGTGTTCTTTTTAATCTAGTGTCTAAAAGAAATACCTCACATACAACCTAAAGATAATTCCTCACATAGAATCTATACTTTATCCCTTACATAGAACCTATACCTTATCCTTCACTTAGATCTTGTACCTTACGTCTCATTTAAAAGATATAATAGTTGACATATTTAGGAGTTTAAAAACCACCAGGGTGAAGTTTCTTACATTTCCTATAAACATTATCTGTATATTCTAATAATTGTTATTAATTATTGTTCCAGAGTCCTCTGCATATAGCGGCCTGGATGGAGCGGGCAGATATTTTGAAGAGTTTAGTCTGCGCAGGTGCAGATATTGGCCTTCTCGACAAGGATGGTCAAAGTGCAATGCACATTGCAGTAACATTGGGTCATTTAGCAGGGGTCAAAGCTCTCATGACTCCAACACAAAATCCATTACTACTAAAGAAACTGCTTGCAGACCTCCACAACGATGAAGGTAAAAATCAATCAATATATTATCTTACGTTGACTTTTTATATGCACACATAATTAGATAATAATACATTTCCTGGTACTTATAACCCGAAAAATATTTTCGATATAAAAAAAGAAATTTAGGTTTGTTTTTATTCTAGTGACAAAAATTGTCATTTATAAAAAATATGTATTCTACCAAATATTTGTACTCAAATATTAAATATTTATACTCATTTACATAAAATCACAATCATATAGAATATATATACATATTTTTTAAAGATACATTTGGAACATTGCAATAACAAGAATGAATATTTAACTTAACTTTCTCGAAACTTGACTTTTACAAAATCCAAAATTTATTCTTAATTACTTCAATAATTCCAACGATTATCTGAGTGTCAAGTATATAAATAAACTTTAAATTTGGTGCAAACAATCTGGAATGAATCGTTATTTTCTTTATCTAATTAAAAAACAAGACATTTTTTTAAAACTATATGACATCCATAATTTATCATCCAGTATTGCCAGGACATACGCTACATAATTACTGTTTTTCGTCATTTTTTGCACTTATTCTCAGCTTTACTTCCAGTAACTCGACCTATAAGAATTATTTACGGTATTAGCTATTATAGATGAAATTATATATATGCAAACACTCATACATATTATCATATACACTAAATTTACATACATAAAAGTTTATTTAAATGTATATGTGCATACACATAATCATTGATATATGTATAGGCTGTTATCCTTTTGATTTAACATTTAATCAATAACATGTGCAATTTAAAACTTGGTCTAAAATATTTTTTATAATATCTTAATACATATTCTGCTTAAGGTATATTTGACATTTTACTTTTCTGTTAAAGGACTCTCGTGTGTACTTCTTGCCACTCTCGTTAGAAATATTGAAATTTTGGCATACCTTGTCGAGTCTGTGCGTGCGAACATCAATTCTAGGGTAAGATTTTATTCAATTTCTATAGTTACAATTACTTAAAGTAATTATAATTTAATTTTGACGTTGAAAATTGTAAATTATTCGTTGTTCTACGTTTTATTTGAATGTTATATTAGTTCATTTAGAAAAGCTAAAGAACATTATTTTTTTTTTGGCATGTCAACCACTTGGGTCATTAATGACATTTATGTGGGGTATCAATTGGGATGCAGCCTTGAAGAAGGAGACACAAACGGAGAGCTATGCCCCAGCACGAGGCGACCAGCGACACCGGATTCGACCTCAGTAAACGACTTCCAGCACATGTAAAGTCCATATGTATAAGTCTATAGTGAAATGCCTGGCCTGTGAACAAGGGTGTGAACGGTGAGATCAGGCCGTCCAAACCCTCCAGGTCGGCATTAATAGAAAAGGTCAAAACCGGCACCGCCGGTCTGTGGTGTCTGTTATTCCGTGATTCTTCTGCTAATGTTTTATTGAAATATCATCAATATTAGGATAGAAGATAGAAATTTAAACAACAATATTGCTTATTCTCAAATCCTTTTTACGACATTTAGTCACTATGAATGCAGGTTGGTTTTTAAAAAAAATTGAGTAATTGATGTTTAAATAAACTCATTCAACCTCATTCATTAAACAAGATGGGATGCATAAAACTCTAATTTTTTCAATGTGTATACTACACTAACAATGTGTAAATATATTTTTCTATGAATTTTGTGTTTTTTTGTAAACTATGTTTTTATGTAATAGTTGGTACGTTTTTTTGCAGAATGCTCAGAATGGAGATACATGTCTTCATATGGCTTCTGCAATTGGAAATGAAGAACTTGTTACCACACTCTTGAACTTGGGAGCTGATCCAGGTTTGACCAATATTGATGGCTTTACACCGTACACGTTAGCTAAACATATTGGTCACTTTAATATTCAGAGACTCCTAGCAGGTCGCGGAGGTGTTGTTGAAGTCAATATTGACCTCGATGACGTAGGATACCATTCAGGTGAGCCACATTTTATTATAATTAACATATTTATGAGTTAATAATTTATTTTCAAATTATTTATTTAACTATTAATTTTTCAGATTATTAAAAAAAAATTATGAANATACTTGTATTTTTATTGTATGTAAATTACGGTTAACTTTGAAAATTCGATCTTTGTATATAATTTGAGGTGTTAAATGCTTCAAAAAATATGTATTTTTTTTCATTATTACTGATGTATATTTTAATATAATAAATTTTACTTAATAAAAAGCTTTTACACCTATGCAAAATTTTTCGATTTGCTTTTTCCTAAAAATTTTTTTACCATAGACAGCATTGCTAAGTCATGAAGGCCTATGAAGCCATAAGCTTCTTTTTAGAAGACTTTATTCAGAGATCAATTTTTTACCTGTCTGCAATGATCCTACTTAAAATAAGCAAACCATATCGCCCATTTTACTTTATAGTATACATCTAAGAAGTTATCGGTCTACGGAATCTTCAACTCCCAGAGTTTCCCGTCACAACCCCAGCAACAACGGCCTCAACCAGTTGTCAACCCACTTCCTATGCAACACCTGCCTCAAAGAGTTAACAACCCCTAGTCACAGCCATCAACAGCCAACCCACCTCACTTAGCAAACTCCTCTCCTCCTTCCGTTGACATCGTATCCTCCTATAACACATTTCTAAATGAATTTAGATCCCTCATTACGCCTCTTATCTCTCTCCTCGAAACCTTCGTCAGAGCATTTATTCAACAAACATGATCTCCCCTACCGATCCTTTCTCTGTTCTCTTCTGGAACGCTAACGGTGTTCGAAATCGCATAAACGAACTTACAAACTTATTACACATGGATAACATCGACATTGCCCTTATCACAGGGACTCGACTAACTGATCGGAACCGACTTTACATAACAGGCTACAAGACTTATAGGACAGACCATCCTGACAGCTGAGCACACGGTGGAGCTGCAGTCCTAGCTGAATACCCTTTCCACTTCTAACTCTCTCCCCCACTCTTCTGACATCCTTCAAGCTGCAACAATATTCTAGAAAATTTCTATCTTTAACCTTTCTATTTTTGTGGTATATTTTCCACCCAACAAACCGGCAGGTACACGGATTTGTTCTCTTCCCTTTCTTTCAGGAGGCAGCTATAATTCTAAGCACTTGTTATGGGGCTCTAGGACGACCTACTCTCACGGTTGATCCTTACAGAATGCCCTATCGTCCCTTAACCTTTCCTACATTAGTCAACCCTCTCCTACATACTGGCCAACTGATCCCAACGAAATCCCAGACATCTTAGACTTATTTGTCCACCGTGGACTAAATTCGTTTCATTCTCCAGTCTCATTTCTGAATGACCTCTCCTCAGACCACAGTCCCGTTCTCGCTAAATTATCCTTGTCACATTTGCTCAAAGAATTTTCTTCGTCTTTTATTCGGAGCCACATCGATTCGGACCAATTCCGTAATCTCCTTCATGACTCTTTCCTTCCTCGACTTTTTTTTTTTTGACTGAGAGTTTTAATTCTCAACACTCCTCCCTACGTATCCTATAAAACCATCCATTTTGACCTGCAGTACCTTTTGTTTCCGAGCTCATACCCTCCAGGTTTTTTAAGTTCCATACGAACCTTCAAGGACATCCAAATCCTCTATTCCTCTCCCTGGATCCCATCTTCATCACGACCACCCTCCCTGACGCCTCAAAAGGAGATGGCCAAGGGACCTACTTCAGCCAGTTTAGTTACAATACCAAAGGAGTGAATGCACTGACGTTTTTCTCCCCCTCTCACTCCCTCCTCGACTCCCTGCCTAGTCTCCTTCTTATCCTAGGATAAGGAGAAGATGGGTGCCAGATAGTCTATCGCGGGTTAAACTGGGCTCCTCTATGTAGACGGTTTACGTCCTGGGATAGACGAGCAAGGACAATAATGTACCCCATCAAAAATTATATTGTATATAACATAAGTTATATTATTATATTAATGCGATGAAACAACTTGGGTAATTTATGCTTCATCGTTCATATAATTTCAGGTATTTAAGAGCTTTTAATTACTTTAAGAAAACTGTTCTATAATAGTTTTTTTGTAATTTGTTAATCATGTAATTTTAACCACCAGACCACCGTAGGGATATTTGGATTTTTTTTTTACAAATATTAAAATTGAAGAGGGTTTTCCCTGCCTTTGAATTTACCTCCACTACAGTCATTAAATATACTTCAATTACAGGATGCAAAAAATTTGTGTGTACCAAGGGATTTGTGTGTAATTATTAATTGAATAACGTACGATGTAGAGGATTCGTAAATGAGCGGATTTCCCCAAAATATGCTTTGCGGGTTTAGTCTTTTTGATATTTTTCTTAGTCTATAGGTCCCATGTGGGATTTGTGAGTAATTTTATACTTCATCGACGTATGATGTAGAGGATACGTAAATAAGCGGACTTCCATAAAAATATGCTTTGCGGGTTTAGTATTTTTGAATATTTCAGTGAAATATAGGGTTTTTATGTAATTTTATACTTCATCGACGTATGATGTAGAGGATACGTAAATGAGCGGATTTCCATAAAAATATGCTTTGCGGGTTAAGTATTTAAGATATTTTTCTTAGTCTTATAGGTCCCAAGTGGGATTTGTGTTTTATTATGTAATTGAATAACGTATGATGCAGAGCATACGTATATGAGCCGATTTCCCCAAAATGTGCTTTGCGGGTTTAGAATTTTTGAATATTTTATTGAAATATAGGATTTTTATATAATTTTGAAATTAGTTGACGTATGATGTAGAGGATACGTAAAAGAGCGGAATTCCCTAAAATATGCTTTGCGGGTTTAGCATTTTTGAATATTTTATTGAAATACAGGGTTTTTTATGTAATTTTGTAATTATTCGATGTACGATGTAGAGGATACTTAAATTTTCTTCGGGTTTAGTATATTTGAATATTTGTTCTTACAAGAGGTTCTTTTATGGACTTTTGTCGATTACACATTCACAACGCAGGTTGTGTGTATGAAGTGAATTTCGTGAAGAAATGTTATTGCGGGTTTAGTAATTTAAAAAAAATTTGTTTGTAATAAAGGGCTTTAGGAAATTTTGTACTTGATCGACATTTGATGTACAGGGTAGATTATTGAGCTAATTTCTTATAAATATGTGTTGTGGGTTTAGTATTTTGATATTTTTCTTAGTCTTCATAGGTTTTCATGTAATATTTGGGGAACACACCTTCATGGCTCGGGCAAAGTGTCTTACAGCGAATTGCTTCGGAATATATGTTGTGGGTTTAGTATATCGAAAAATATTATTATATTATAGGGTCTATATATAAATATATTATTGACCAACGGACAATGTATAAAATACGTAAATGAGCGGATTTCCTCAAAATATGAGTTAAGGGTCTAGTATTTTTGCATTATAATTTCTTACTATAGGTTATTTTATGGGCTTTTGTCATCTATGGCATTTGTTCTAGGGTTAAGATAAATAAATGAATGGCAGTGTTAAACACAATAGTTCTTGAATATGTCAAAAATCTTCATTAAACTAAAAATTCATTATATTACCTTCCAACTTGAAAGGGCAGTATTTTCAAAGAAAAACATTCAAATAAACTATTTATTTATTTCATAACAAGCCATTGAAACAATATATTGTTCAACTTAAAATAGACGAAATATTCATTCAAAGTGGAAATTTCACTGTACCATCTCATAAAAGATAAAATAAGAGACATTCCATAGTTAATACTTTAAGGTAAACTAGTATATAATCTAAAGGGTTATTATTACTTCTACCACCAATGAATATAGAACTCTCACACCTTATATTCTCCGTCTTCATTGGTTTCTGTACATCTCCCGTTGGCGAGCGCTTTCGGACACTGTCCATCTTCTGGCCGAATACATACGTTCACTGACACGGTCCGTATTGAATACGGACCGTGACAGTAAACGTATGTATTCGGCCAGAAGATGGACAGTGTCCGAAAGCGCTCGCCAACGGGAGATGTACAGAAACCAATGAAGACGGAGAATATAAGGTATGAGAGTTCTATATTCATTGGTGGTAGAAATAAT
>KZ809236.1:73003-86408 GCA_000696205.2 Oncopeltus fasciatus | reverse complement strand
ATATATATATTCTTAGTGATTGTGTGTAAACATGTAATAATAATAATTGACAACATATTTTTACATATGAACATTTTCATTTAATCTAATTTATTTGACTCGAAAATATTCTGCTGATTATAAGTGCCAGAAAATGTATTTTATCTATGTATGTATGGATATAAAAGATCTAGTTTAGATAATATAATGATTGATTTTTACCTTCCTTGTTGTAGAGGTCTGCAAGCAGCTTTTTCAACGAAAATGAATTTTGCATTGGAGCCATGAGAGCTTTGACCCCTTCTAAATGACCCAACGTTACTGCAATGTGCATTGCACTTCGACCATCCTTATCGAAAAGGCTAATATCTGCACCTGCGCAGACTAAACTCTTCATAACGTCTTCCTGTTCCATTGAGGCCGCTATATGCAGAGGTGTCTGGAACAATACTTAATTATTAGTTAAGATAATATGCAGTTAATGCTTATAGGAAGTACAGAACCTTCACCCTGATGGTTTCTAAAATCCTAAATATGTTAACTATTATAGGTTTTAAATTATACATAAAGTACAAGATCTATGTGAGGGATAAGGTATAGGTTCTATATGAGGGATAAAGTATAGGTTCTTTGTGAGAAATTATTTGTAGGTATAATGTGAGGTATTTGTTTTAGGCTTTAGATTCCAAAAATACACATGTTCTCAAAAAACATGCATGAATTTCTTATTGTAAGCAAATATCCCATAATGAAAGTTTCTGGTTCTAATTATTGATATGTTTAATTAATTTAATGTGTACACTTTCAAAATAATGCGTATTTTATTTATGCTAAAATAGCATTATGTGAGTGGAAGATTGGGTATCATTTTCATATTTAGCACATTTAAAATAATATTTTCTTTTAAAAAAATGAACAAATTAATTGTAAAAATATGAAAAGCCCATAAGCCAAATGTAGAAAAATATGGTTCTGGACTTGAATGCCTAAACACTGTGGGTTCGAGTCTTGGTTTGGTAAGACTTATCGAATTATAAACACAATGTGCCGCAGGTGTAGTGAATTGTTTGTCAGAAGACATATCCTTCTCCTTTACTCAAATTGCTCGAATAGGAGGTTTTTAAAATTATTCTAAAAGGCTTATATATTATTCTGAGGTAGTTTCAAATAAAAAATGCAATTTATGGATAGCTTTTGCGTGTTGTAAATTTATTTTTGCGAAAGAGGAAAGTGGTAAATTGGAGCTGATTATTGAGAAATAATAAGGTTTTTTTAAAAACAAAAAACAAAGAAATTACACGATAGCAAGATTATATTTAATTCATGCAAATGTTAACTCACCTCCAATGAATTGTTCTGTATATTGAGGAATGATGGATCCGAAACAGCTTGAATGAGTGACAACACAAGTTTTGTTTTACCCTTGATAATTCCCCTATGAAAAAGCCTGAAAATGGAGAATAGCAATTATGAAATAAATAAATCTATGTATAAAATCCTATCAGTTGTAGGAAATGTTTAAAATTAGGACAATTTACTGACACCTGTTCGAACCAAATCATATAAATTATTTGTTCGAAACCAAAACACAAAGGTTCACCATCTCTTTAATAAATGAGTCGTTAAAACCGCTCTCCATGGCATCCCTAAGACTGAAGGTACAATTAAATTGAACTATGCACCATGGATTGACGGAGAAGCAGTAATGATCAAGAATTAGGCCTTTTAAACAATTTCAGATAACTCCAACGAAATCCGACCTCGTTACTCGTAAGCACCTCGGAGCAATAATCAAAAATATCGTAAAAAAGAAGAAAATAACTTATGGGCAATATTTGTCTAAACAATTAACCTAAACTCTCCAACTGAATCGATCTGATGAAAAATACGCAGCATAGGAGGCAAATACAGCCTATATTCACCTTTACTAAACATGTAAAATAATATTTTCCACTCGCAAGTAATAACATATAATTTTGTTAACCATTTCCTAAAAAATCTAATTAATCGAAGAAAATAATCGAAGCTATAGCTGGTGAGAACCAACTCCAAAATGTCTACAACAAACACTTTCTGTCAAAGGAACTACAATCAGGAATAGATTACTTAAAATCTTTCTCTCCGGGATTTAAAGAAATTCATAACCCTA
Source organism: Oncopeltus fasciatus (assembly GCA_000696205.2). Taxonomy (NCBI): domain Eukaryota; kingdom Metazoa; phylum Arthropoda; class Insecta; order Hemiptera; family Lygaeidae; genus Oncopeltus; species Oncopeltus fasciatus. The sequence continues at coordinate 84,280 of KZ809236.1, read as the reverse complement.
TTATAAAAATGTTCCAAGCCTTGCAAGAGTATCATCTTTCCTGTTTTATAAACAGGCAAAAGTAAATATGATCTAAGTAGCTAAAGACCCATTTTCCTTACTAGCTGCCTTTCATAGCTGCTAGAAAAATGGTTACAAAAGTCTTATATGGATAATTGAAAAATATAATTTGTTTTCTATCATTCGACTTTAGAATAGAATTATCTAATACTAATCAATTAGTCAAAATAAAAAGTGAATTATTAAATACATTCGGCGAAAAGAAAAAGCTATATTATTAGATGATTTTAGCATAGGTTCGGTCACGGTAGACCAAAAAAAAATACCAATTTAACAAAACTGTATTTTTTTAAAAGATTATCTGCCAACGTTTTGGCTTACATTGTAAGCCATCTTCAGGGCTGCCTATCATGAAGACGAGGGAGCACGTCTTGTTCCAGTACAATTAAGTTTTAAGATTCATGCATTACGGTCATTTAAATTTCCTACTAAAATTTAATTTAAGTAGAGGAAAAATTATGAAATAAGAATAAAAAAAAGAAGAGTAACTTACGTGTTTCCATTCTTATTTTGTTGGAAATAGTAGGTCCATGGAACTTTGCGATATCTGCACGTCGATGAACTGCGTCGCCCTTTAATGCAACTTGCAGTATCATTACTTTTATTTGCAGACTTTTCATAAAATTTAATTACTTTGTCTGAATGATCTTTATCAACTCTTGAGCGACAATTTAAATTTTCCTTGTCCAGGTCATGCATGGAGCTTGTAGATGAAAGAGGCGCCGAGACGCTACTATCATCCATAGGTTGAGGACAATCTTCGGAACTTCTTTTACTTTCCATCTTGTTGCTGGATGGTATCTGCTCCATAAGATATGGTTGCTGACTACAGGAACTAGGAGAAGAACTTAGTATAGAACTGTTAACTCTCACTTTGACACTAAGGTACTCAACCACAACGAAATAAAACCTGAGCAATGCCGATACAACGAACTAAGGTAAGTACGCTTCCAAAGGCAAACGAATACTGACTAAAATTTGGAGATTACCTATCCAGGTAGAGGAGTGGGGTAGGAGAGCGGGGTTGGTGGGTGGGGGAAATTCCTAGAAAAGTAACCTGAAGTTAGGCCTCTAACAACTGACCACTTACTTATTTGGGAATACCACTCTACCTGTTTATCCCTGACTTGTATTTATAAGAAAATTTAGTTTTTAATTATTTTCCAGGGAATACGGAGGAAAGAAAAATTTTAGTTTTTTCTTGCATTTTTATATATATAATATTTTATTACTCTAATCCAACTTTGGATCCCAGAAATACTTACATTTCAGGAATTTATTTTCTGTTGAAAGATATTTAAATCTTTAATATATATGTTTAATATCAATATGTCTCTATTACAATAAGTAAAATTTTGCAACTCATAAATATGAGTTTATTTCAATAATGAAATCGCTGAATTAATTTTTGCATATATTTATATAAATGTAGATACTTTTCCTTTAATTTTTTAGTTATACTTGATAACGTCTAAAATCCCAAGAAAGAATTTACTAAATACAAGGAAGTAGAAATAATGTACCTTTGCATTTTAATACATTGCTTGACGGAGGATTTCTATTATCCTTACCATCGAAGGATTTGTCCTGAAATATGGACGAATGAATTCCTTAGAAATATGATTTCGCCACCCTTTATAGTGTGCGATACGTCTGTTAAAAAATATATATATATACAAATACAATCTATTCAACCTTTTCGAAACAAATAAAAAAATAAATCTTTAAATCTACATTAAAGTTTTAGATACATTTGTACTAATATATGTACAATTACGTGAATCACGAAGAAATTTTAACCATAGTATTTTAAGACAAATTATTTTACGAACATTTCTAAGATAGAGCTTGTATTATGATTATAAAAATTCCATAAGAATTGTATTTACACATTTAGAAACTTCTAGAAGACACCTACTATTTACATAATAAGAATGTAGGTAACATAACCTACTTTCTTTTCCTCTTTCCGTCATTAACAAGTCATTGGAGTATAGAAGGAATGAGTTACCACAATTATACACACTTATGGTGATGGAGGAGCTCCTTTGTCTTCTTATCCACATCCTCCTTGTCTTGTATCCTTACGAATAGGCGGGTTTAGGACAAACAATGTACTATTTCCCTAACGAAATGGATTACAACCAGGCAAGCATCTTTGAATTTCCACTGAGGGATGGAGTTCTAGACAACGTAAAAAAAGAACTTTATAAACGTATATCAATAATGCAATGCTTTTTAGATGTTTCCTGAGATATTTAACTTTTTTAACTCACTATGTAAGGCCAGATTGAAGAGAGTGGCTACAATGGCATCGCATTCTCTCACGCCAGTCAAAATAAGAAACGCAAAACTATCACTAAGTGTCATACTAACTGACATCAAGGCAGGGTTAAACAGGTAGAGTGGTATTCCCAAATAAGTAAGTAGCCAGATGTCAGAGGCCCTACTTCAGGTTACTTTTCTAGGAATTACCCCCAGAAAGGAAACAGATACCAACCCCACTACTCTACCTGTCTCTTTTCATGGCAAACAGGACCTCTGCCAAATAAATTGACAAATATTTGTCCTGGTGAACTAAGCTAGGTTAGACGAAGTTTAAAACAGGATCAGATGGAAATATTTGACATAAAATAATTTATCCAAAACATATTTCATTTTTTCATTTTGAAAAATAAAAACCATAAAGACTAGGGATGATTATAAGAAGAAGAAGTAGAAATATATTTTTATTCTTGGCCCAAAACACAAGATGGATGATATGGTATGTATACAATAAATTCTATACTATTTAGGCATGAAAGAAAAAATACAATAAAATTCGATTATAAAGAATTTAATTAATTATTTTATGACTTCATTCACAAAAAGTTATTTATTTTGCGAACCTGACGCTTTCATCATATCCCTATATAAAAAACTGCCGATGTAAATATAATAATATACCAATCCATAATCTTAAAAATTATCGTATTATAAACATACATATACATATACATACATTATTTATTGCAAAAATTTAAAATACAATCAGACATACATTTATGTTTCTTATTTTACCACACTCTTTCATAAATATTCTTTTACAATTAAAATTTCTTTCTTATTAAAATTTAAATTTTTATATAATTTAATCCAAACATAATAATACCTTGTCTAAACAATTAACCTAAACTCTCCAACTAAATCGGTCTAATAAAAAATACGCAGCATAGGAGGCAAATACANACAGCGGGTTTTTGAAAAATAATATTAGATACCAATAAAATTCTGAACATCAGTCACGAACAATGTAGTAAGTATATAGACAAATATTGGAACCGCTAGATCATTGAAATTATTATAATGTAATTTTCAAACCTGGCAAACATACTTATTTACTTAGATTTCAGCGATTTACGAGGAAAGTAACTTTCAGAATGTTCTCATGATAAAATTTTAAATTTTTTTTTTCATATTTTCTCCCCTCCTACTAATTACACATCAGTAATACAGCCACTTCAATTTTGTGTGTGCGTATCTGAGTACGTAAGTGTATATGATTGTGAAAGAGAGAGAGAGAGAGAGAGAGAGAGAGAGAGCATGATAGGAGGGGTCAAGGGAGGGGGGGTGAGAGAGAGGAGGGGAGAGAGTTGAGAGGATAAGGAGAAAGACAGAAGGGGAGGGTTTAAAATTCTAAATTTTAATTTAAAGGACTAGTTTTATCACGGCTAAAATTGAAATATAGCATTCATTAACCATTACTCAAAGAGAGCCTCGTTAATCGATAAAATCAAAATGGGTGGGAGTCCACTTATTATCTTATTATAAAACAGATATACTGTTGCTTTTAGCAGGGTCTGTGTGGGAAACAGCCTCTCTACCTGGGATGGAGTAGAACCAATGGACTACATCCATCCATGGATCTCATCCAATCAACAACGCATCATTTATACAAGTGACGTAACTATACAGTCCATTGAAAGCGTATTCTAAATCGTGATAATCCCTTCAGTACTTTTGCAAATTGTTTACGGACCTTAAATAGGATATGTACATAATCAAACGGTAGACGATCCGGAGAAAAAAGTGTGTATATATATATATATATATATATATATATATATATGAACACCTTTGGAGTTTTTCTAAACAATTTTCAAAATAATGCAAATCTATTCAGTTCGTAAGCATCATTTTACAAACCATTGTATGATGACTCTGTCATTGACTAAAATCACAAGAAGAAGAGTGAGGGGAATTTGAAAAAGGACTCTAAAGAAAAAAAAAAAAAAAAAATTATGTGTGAAATTTGATTTTGTTGGTCTACAGAGGGATCAATGAGCTTAATCTTGTTATCTTCTTTGTTATTTGTGTAACAAAAAAAGTAATATTTATGACAGTAGTTAAGATGGTGAGCGCTTCTCCACTCAATTATATCGACTCTTCCAGAGTATAATTTACTCATAGTACCTTTTTTTTTTACAATTATTATTTCGGAAAATTAAATTTCGTCATTTTCTAATTTACATCTATCTTTAAAGATAGATGGCTAATCTGCTTATCGTTTTCAGATATGCTCTGAATTTTTATTAAATATTTGTTTTATTACTATTGTTGGGTTAGCAAAGTAGTGTTGTCTTTGGTTAGTTTTTTACGTTTTCAGCATTCTTTAACTATTTCAATTTTTTTATTCGTTTATGAAGTGTTATCTTTATTGCTTTAATTATTTCCTATTCACAGATAAGATTATTTTACTTGTTATTTATTTAATCTTGTACTAAAATAAATGCATTTCATACGTTTGATATAATGTAAAAATATTATTTAGCTTTATATGGATTTATAAAAAAAAGAACAAAATTTCAAAAAAAAAATTTCAAAATCTCAAAATGTTGGTTGCATTGCTGCACTCACGATTGGGCCTGTGGCAATGCAATATCCCTGCTCCAGTAAATAAGCCAAGTTCTAGTTCTTGTGTCTAATTGATTCTGATGTCAGTGCTTACTTATATCTCATAGTGCTTTACCGAGTGTGTTACAAAAAGAGTCTAAATTTTAAAAGATTAAAGATTTATACCAGGCTAGGAAAATCACTTAGGACAACAGAAGCGTCTTGCTGCCAGACAAATATGTATTCTCCTTCTTGTTCGACCTGGGATTTGGATCAGAAGATGGCAAGTTGGAACGCCAGAAAAGAATGCCCGGACACGAGTCGTATTTTTTTGCAATCTAATTCACCGGAAGCTGGTCCTCATGAAACATCATATTGCTCCTCTGCATTCTTTGGCGTGACTCAAGCCTTCGATAGGATTTGACATTGGTGCTTGCTCTTTAAACTCAAGTCTATCCTTCCACAGCCTTACTACTTAATTATCATGTCTATTCTTTCCAATATAACTTTCAAGTCCACCTTGGTCTGGAGTATTCTTACCTCTACCCCATTGAAGCGGAAATTCCACAGAAAAAAAAATAACTCTTTACAAAACATTAATTAGACCTATCTGGACTTATGGTATTGAATTATGGAGCACAGAGAAGCCATCAAACATTAGATATATCCAGGAGTATCAGTGCAAAGTCCTTCGCACAATCCTGAACAATCCTCCTCCCTATGTATCCAATAAAACCATCAATTCTGACCTGCAAGTACCTTTTGTTTCCGAGCTCATCCCCTCCAGGTTTGATAAGTTCCACACAAATCTCCAAGGACATCCCAATCCTCTAGTCCTCTCTCTGGCATCCCACGTTCATCCCAACCACCCTCCCCGATGCCCGATAGTTAAAATATCAAGGGAGTGAATACACTGGCAGTAGTGTATGAAATAAATATTGGAGTATTGGATGTGTATGAAGAGTATTGGACAAAAAACAATTATATATTTCAATAATTATACCTATATATATATATATAATGTATATATAGAAAAGGTAACACTCGCGGCTGCAATAAATAGTAATCATGAACAGGTGGGATAGAGAGTGCAGTGCACACACACACAAAAAAATCACAAGGAGCAAAATTTTCTGGGATCTCTCACCCTTTGTCAGTGAGATGTGACAAGAGTCTCTCTTCATTCCTCTTCTTCAATTCACAGTTCCCGGTAAATTTTACTCCTTGTGATTTTTTTCTTTCTGTGTGTGCACTGTACTCTCTATCCCACCATTCTTGATTACTTTATATACATATATAATTATTGTAATTCTTGAGGTCACAGGAGTAGCAGAGAAGAAGCACTAGAACCTGACAATCTCAGATTCCCACACTTGTTAAATTTCTGAACGAGAAGTAAATGCTTTACCAGAGCCAGTTTTAAATCAGTATGGCTACCTGTCAAGACTCTCTCCCCCTATGAATATATGTAGAAATTGAGGTCAAGAAAAAATGTTTTTTACAGGTTTTTGTAGATTACTGAAATGAAAATTGGACGATCTATGATTTTTTTCATTCTATCTTGCTTCATCAGTATTGAATCGTGCTATTCAAAGGTAAGCTACACATATTTCTATGATGACAAAACATCATTTTAATAAATGAATCTGTCAGATAAGAGCAGTTTTCAAAATAGAGCAAATTACCCGAATAAAGTAGTCCAAAGATAAATACAAATAAAGTAATAAATAACTTATTTGAGTCACGGAAATGTGAACTTAGGGACAGGATGTCCTCTCTCGTCTTCATGACAGGCAGCTCTGAAGCCGAAACTTTGGCAGATAATATTTTTTAAAAGTACTCTTTTTTTTTAATTTGAATTTTTTCTTGGATTTACCTTGACCTAACCCCAACTAAAATCATCTAATACTAAGATTTATGTTGCATATTATTTTAAGAATCGCATATTAAGAAAATATTTAAGTTATTAAATTTGTTTACAGGGTATCATTCAGTAGTTCACAGGAAGACCATAAATGAATAATCGTCAATATCTTCACTCATTATTTGTTCTTGAAACAAAAAACAAAACAGAGTAGATAAATAATTAAATTAAATTTATTCATGAACTGAAAAATCTCTACCGAAGAACGTAAAATAAAGATAATATTGTATAAAATAAATATATTAAAGTGAAATTGGATATATGTTCACGTAGGCTTTCACGGTTCTCAGATATGTTTACCAATACTTCTTCCGGATTCAACCGTGTCTTGGAGTTTTTGGGTGCCAAGCTTTCGCACATCATGCGATGTCTTCTTCAGGGCTACATGGATATTGAGACCTCCTCATCCTCCCTTCAGCCCTGAAGAAGCCATCGCACGATGTGCGAAAGCTTGGCACCTAAAAACTCCAAGACACGGTTGAACCCGGAAGAAGTATTGCTAAATATGAAATTGGATAGTTGAGCGCCACCCCCTCCACTTTTTCCCTCCAGATCAACCTAAGGCCAAAATGAAGGACATAAGCTTTTTATTTTCATTGTTCATTTTTGGTTTTTAAGGCTATTTTAATAATTTACGCTCCTTAAAACAAGGCCATTGTTGCCAGACATTGTCTTAAGGTTACATCTGTACTTCTGATCGCATTTGCCTGTGTTTATGGCTGTAGAGATGTGAGGTAAAGACTTAGTCGGCCTTACATAAGTATAGCTGCAGCCTTGTACGAAGTCAGACGTGCTTGTTTAAGTTAATCTGTAGCCTTTGACAGCAATTTACATACGCATTTATAAGTATGGATATGACATAAGGGGAACGCTGAATTATTTCGTTATTTTAGACAGCCCAGGAGAGCATGTGCAGAGTACTTATTCGCGAAAGAAACTTACAAGGATTTGAACTCCCATTGAATAGTGAAGTTTCATGGCTAGGTAACCATAACCATTAGGATCTAATTTGTGCAACTGTCCAGCTTTATAAGATTTTTGGTCATCCTTTTACACAGTGTCATCCATTTATGGAAATGGAAAATGTAATAAGTGTACAGGTTCAGCCGAGAGTTATTAACATCAATATACACAATATATTATACATTTTATTTTAAATAACTGCTAATAAGTCTACTTTATAATAGTAACCTCACCAAAACCTAGTAAAAAGATGAAATAACTAAAATTTGTTTTATAATTTAGCTTTTCTTATAACCACTTACGGTCATGCAGGTAGGGGCCATCTACAGGTTGCCACCCCATTCTAAACACCCATGGCAAAGGCCAAGTATTTATCTATAAATGAAAGATTTCCTTGGTCCGGAATCTTTCATTTATGTATTAAATGCTTAAATATTGGATTCCTTAGTTTTAAAATTGCAATAAAACGAAATGACCAACTTAAACACACACACACGAAGAGACCAGTGTGCTGGTGAGAGGAGATCTACCCTCAGAGTTCATTCATAAATATATCCTATATTAATCTAGAGTATCTATTACTCAATTTCAACATTATTTTTGAAAAATCATGGATTGGTATTATTATAAAATTCAAATACAGATTTATACTTAAACTTCTGTAAGGCTTATAAAATATAACTAGCAGGAAACACAATATTTCATTCATTAACTTCAATAATGATATTTTTTTTAAATTAATTGATATTTAGTTATTACATTATGTTATTAACATCTAGTAATTTAATTACATAGATAAATTACAAAAGAATAAAAACAACAATAAATTATATGAAAATCAAGTAAAATTTAAAATAACAATAAAATAAATAGGTGAACATTACTGTGCAGAGAGAAGGAGCCTATCAAACCCATTTCTAATACGTTAAGGCATTACAGCTCAGATGGTCTTGAGGCCATCTCCGTTTCAGTCGCCGGGGAGGATTATAAGGATTTGTCTCAGACGACAGGGATTAGATCCGTGGATTAGGATGACGTTGGTGTTTACTATGGTAGAGTTTGAAGCGGGTATAGGAGAGATTTTGGACAAAAGGGATATTAAGACGTGATGAAAGGGAGAATCGGACACGTAATATCTAGCGTTAGCAATCATTCTGAGAATTTTTGACTGAAAGGATTGTATTCGTTGGATATTGGAAGGCTTAGCGGCACCCCACAATTCTACACCCTAGATTGGTCGTATTATGGTCTTGTATATGGTCAGTTTTTTTTTTTTTTCCAATGTGAGCTGTGATCACCTATTTAATGAACTGTATAAGAGTCCGTGGCATCTGTTGAGTTCTAGTCGCATGATTTTAGTATGTTCAATCCAGATGAGTCGTGAGTCAAGGGGGAACCCAAGGTAATGGACAGAATCAGAGAGAGGTATAGGGTGATGTTATTGTATGTAGGATTATTTGGAGAATCTTTTCTTAACGGGAAATTTACCTGTATGCATTTGGACCGTTTATTTTAATTCTTTATTTAGTGCACCACTCCTGAAAAGCGTCTAGGTGGTTTTGTAAATTGTTAGAAGTTGTTTTAGAATCAGAATGAGAATAGAGGATCGCTTTGTCATCTGCAAAGAGGGCTACGAGTTTGTTAGGATGAGTAGGGATGTCTGCCGATAAAAACGATAGGTCCAAGCTGCCCTGTGGAAAACCTGCTTTCACAGGGAAAAGATCAGTGTAATTTAATTCTTTTCGGACCCTAAAGAAACGGTTAGAAAGATAAAATTTGAGGAATTAGGTAAATAGTACCTGAAAACATGGACTTGAGCTTATATAATAGTCCAGTATGATATACTAGGTCAAATGCTTCAGCTACATCTAAGAATGCATCAGAACAAAATTATTTTCCCTCAAGGGAAGAGGAAATAAAGTCTACAACGTAAAACACCTGCTGGACAGTGGAATGATGGGATCGGAAGCCAAACTTATGATAGGGAAGAATATTTAAGACAGTTATAACAGGTATCATTCGATTTAAAAGAAATTTCTAAAATATCTTAGAAAATAAGGAAAGAAGGATAATGTTTAAGAAGAAGAATTACCTGGTTTGGGAAATAGGATTACATCATAAAATTTTCAGAGAGGTGGGAAGTGGGTGGTTCGAGTGACACAATTATAGATGTCAGTCAGGAAGACAATTGATTTTTTGAAAAGCTTTCGAAAAANACTCATTTCACATTTAAACTAACAGGATACAAAAAAAAATTATAGCCTCAAGCATAAGAGTGCAATAAAACGATGTAAAATGCGCACCGCATTGGTTGTTACCTGATTACTTATTTATAAACAAATAAATTCTCCAATTGTTATCAATTAATCCATTAATTTAAGTTGTTATAGTGGTCGAAATAATCCTGATTCTTGTATTTTATTAACTAATTTATATTAAATATATTAGAAGGTATTTATAGGGTGTAATAACCTAAAATTTGATTGCCCTCCAATGATCTACTACTACACATAGAGTAAAAGAAAATAAGAAGATAATTTTTGATCGATCACTTCGATAAAAAAATTGATCATATTTGGTCTATGGGGTAAATGGGAAGATCGTCTTTAGTCTTAATTTAATGGTTAATTTTGAAAAATAGAGTTTTATCGTGTATTTGAAATAAGTCCGAATACTGATTCACTAATCAAGTAATTTGATATGATCTGTCTTATGATATGATCTGAATTAGTCTAACCAAAATGTCGAACATTATTATTATTTAGGTTTGGATTAAACTTTTTCTCCTTTATATTATAGGGTTCTACTGAAAAATGAAATTTTGAATGGATATTAAAAATATTAAATTTTTAATCAAATGGAACTGGTTTCATATAAATTTAGAACGATGATTAAATGTTTTACTTTTTTTCATATTTACCAAAGATTCAGAGACTTCAAAGTCTCATATTTTTCAATATAAAAATATGATATTGAAATTTTTATGTTTTGAATTAGTATTTGAATTGACCTGTGTTTAAAGTATATTTTTATTAGTATTATAGTCAATGTTTTACAATTAGGATTTTGTGTTGATTTTTTGTTTCCTTTATTTTTGNTAATTGTTAATTGATAAAATTAAAATTTTTATTATTTTTAAACTTAAAACTAATAAAAAATACTTACTGAAAGGCGAGAACTTCAAAACACAATGTTGCGAAAAGTCCAGATAACATATATCTTTTCGGCTCCGGTGAGTTTTTAATAATATATATCATTGTTTGTAATCGACTTTACAAATACAGTTTTTCTATATCATTATATACATGTTAACTATTGTTACTACAGAGATACAAATTCAATGGATAGGCAAACTTAAGGATGAAACAATAATTATCATCTAAGCATATTTTACAAAACTGTCAAAAGAATGTAAGGGTTTTATAGTACATGGTATATATATATAGGTAAAGACTTAG
>KZ809236.1:26862-43873 GCA_000696205.2 Oncopeltus fasciatus | reverse complement strand
CCATTTTTAAATTATAGGTGTAAGAAGTTTATACTGCTTTATTATTAGTGACTTGAAATTGCTAGCTGGAAAAAAGGTTTAGAATTTGCATTTTATTTTAATAAAGAAAAAATTAAAAAGTTTTATATATACAACAAAGACCTTCAACGAAACAGATTTAAAATTATGTATAAACTTAAGAAGTTGGCTAATAACAATAACTTTTAGCATTATATATGATCCACTATCACTATTATTTTTTTGTATGTTAAATCTTTGGACAAGTTAAATGTATTAAATGATCTACTAAATGATTACTGGTAAGATTGCTTCCGTACCGATTATAAAAATATTTGTAAAATATTTAATAAAATAATATGTACTATAGTGTATAACATTTATTGTAAGCATCATTAGGCTCACCTAACTAAGTCAACCACTCAACATGGGACGTATACCAAGAAGAAAAATACCGAAAGTTATGAAACACCCGAAATGGATCACATAGAAAGCCAATCCTGTTCTATTCTTAATATACCAGTGAGTGTAGACGAAACGGTAAATATCTTTACTAAATCTGTCGTTAAAACCGCTCTCCAGACAATCCCTAAGACTAAATGTACAATAAAATTGAACTATGCACCATGTATTGACGAAGAATGCAGAGAAGCATTAATGATCAAGAAGAAGGCTTAAAAAAAATTTCAGATAACTACCACAAAAACCAACCTTATTACTTGTAAGCACCCCGGAGCAACAATCCGAAATATCGGAAAAAAGAAGAAACTAACTCATGGGCAATATTTGTCTAAACAATTAACATAAACTCACCAACTAAATCGGTCTAATAAAAAATACGCAGCATAGGAGGCAAATACAGCTCAGATCCACCATTACTAAACATACAAAATAATATTTTGACCAACTCACAAGTAATAGCATATAATTTTGTTAACAATTTTGCTGAAAAATCTAATTAATCGAAAAATAATCGAAGCTATAGCTGGAGAGAACCAACTCCAAAATGTTTACAACATACACTTTCCGTCAAAGGGACTACAATCAGGAATAGATTACATAAAATCTTTCTCTCCAGGATTTAAATAAATTTATAACCATATGGTAAAAATGATCCAAGACTAGCAAGAGTATCATCTTTCCTGTTTTATAAAAAGGCAAAAGTAAATATGATCTAAGTAGCTAAAGACCCATTTCCCTTACTAGCTGCCTTTCATAGCTGCTAGAAATATGGTTACAAAAGTCTTATATGGATAATTTAAAAGTATAATGTGTTGTCTCCTGGTCAAAATGGCTTCAGAAAAGGTAGATCCATTTCTGATCAAGTATGCATTACACACATTTATTAAAATGTATATTACTTAATAAAGAAATTCATGTAGACATACTTATAATTTAGACAATTGAAACTAACCAAAATGTTCAGATGGTCATTTTATAACAAAAAGGTGATTCCTAACACGACAATATAAAGAACAAAATGTTGATGAGATTCGAATGATTTCAACATTAGGCGTCACTTTTACTAAAAAAAAAAATGAAACCTTATCAAATACTATTATAGTGTGTACAAATAAGTTTTAAGATTCATGCATTACGGGTCATTTAACTTTCCTGGAAAAATTTAATTTAAGTGGTGAAAAATTATGAAATAAGAAAAAAAAAAAGAAGAGTAACTTACGTGTTTCCATTCTTNCGAAAATAATTTTAGTTATGTGCTTGTAGAAATATGAAATGCTGAAAAAAAAACGTTTTCCTATCAATGTAGGGAAGAATTAGAGCAGAAAAAAATATATGTGCCATAGGATTTACTGTTATTTTTATAAATTAAAATTTAAAATTACTTAAAATTAAAATTCCTAATTACTGGAAGGCTTACAATTTAAAGTAAAAGGGATCATTTACTTTTCACGCCCCTCACTCACCCTTGTGAGACGCGTCTATTTTAAGTGGAATTAAATTCGCGAGTTGTCTCAATCAATAGCTTAATGACGCCCAATGTATGAAGTTATCTCTTTACAATTATTTTAGTATTATTTCATCCAAAAAATTTCTATCGTAAAAAATTTTTATTTAAATATAACCTTTGTGCAAAAATTTTACAAAAATATATATCCTGGAAAATTTAATAAACGAAACAAAACATATTGAATTGGTCTAATAATGTCTCATAGGTTTTACTAATGTCTCTCACCCCTAACACTATTAATAAAATTTATTGATAATCATTGATGAATTATTTAATTGAAAGTAGTAATTATATAGAGTTATAAAATAGTGTATTGTTTTATTAAAGTGAAATATATTGAACTAGAAAAAAAAACTTAAAATTTTCCGCCTAAGCATTGATACTTTGAAGTTTCTCCATGAAATTATGATATATACAACTGTCGAAATGTGTACTACTAGTTAGCTATACTAGATTGTAAAAAAATACTCTAAAAGTAATTCTATTTTACAGAGAAATTCAAAAGTATATTGCTATGAAAATGATAGATGAAGTTTTCGCTATTATAAGTTTAGCTCCTGAACCAAGATATCTGAACTTGAAGAATAATTTGGGACAGGTAAGCTAATTTTTTTCTTAAACAATTAGTTGTTATTATTTATTTGTATTGTTTTATATTTTATTTTATTTCCATTTTTTAAGGAGTTGCCATTTTATTCTAAGCAAAATATAAAAATTTACCGTTTTAAGATGTGTGTACATCAAATTATAGTTCCTACAATAAGTAACTTAAAATTGTATGGTTCAGGTAAACCTCCACTCATATTAGCTTAATTTCGATTTGTAATAGATATTATGTACCCTTAGGGGGAAACAAATATGTCTTAAGTCACATTATTCTCTACTGAGATTCCTTCTGCATAAAGAAAAAAAAATACTGGTACCTGATGATGTAGGTAATCTATTGATGAGATTTTGCTCTATATATATGTGTGTGTGTGTGTGTGTGTATACCCGCATTTTGAAAAATGAAAACTTTCCATTCACTTTTCTCGAATTCTAACAAAATGCTTTCTTCCAGACCCCTCTACACTTTGCAGTCCAGTCGGAGCAAGCTGATACAATCCGTCGTTTGATCTGCGCTGGAGCAGACCCAATGCAAGTAGACAGGAGAGGAAATTCCGCCTTCCATCTTGCAGTGTTGACAGGGAAATTGTCCTGTGTCCGTGCCATTACAATCCCAGTGGCAAGATCTGAAACTGAAGCGGCTAAACTAAGTTATCCCTCGTCGCATATCGAATCAAAAGTTCTCTCTGACAATTACAACATCNCAAGGAATGAGTTACCACAATTATACACACTTATGGTGATGGAGGAGCTCTTTTGTCTTCTTATCCACATCCTCCTTGTCTTGTATCCTTACGAATAGGCGGGTTTAGTACAAACCATGTACTGTTTCCCTAACGAAATGGATTACAACCAGGCAAGCATCTTTGAATTTCAACTGAGGGATGGAGTTCTAGACAACGTAAAAGAAGAACTTTATAAACGTACATCAATAATTCAATGCTTTTTAGATATTTCCTGAGATATTTAAATTTTTTAACTCACTATGTAAGGCCAGATTGAAGAGAGTGGCTACAATGGCATCGCCTTCTCTCACACCAGACAAAATAAGAAACTCAAAACTATCACCAAGTGTCATGCTAATCAATCTGATCGGTTTACTATGGATACTAAAGTCTTTTATAGCTTCATTTATTTTTATAATTAATTTCATGTATAGTCATTGATTTATTATGTAATAATAAGAAATATCTAAATATTAATTTTTGTGGTATATTAGTAAATTTTAAACGATTAATGCGAGGGTATAGAATGAAAAATACTTTCATATTGCCTAGAATAAATTATTGTTCAAAATTATTTTATCGAAACCATCAATAACCATCTAATTTTATCTGAAAATCTGGTCATTAGCTCCCACATTATATATTTATATATTGGGTGTCCTAAAATTAACGCAAGATTTGAAATAAAAGAAAACACAGTTGTAGTATTTTTATTGATATTTTTTATTGAATCATGAAGTACATAAAATAGTGTTATTTATGGAATAACATATCGGGCAAATGTGTTTGCCTTACAGTCCAGGTCGTGTACTCTCTCGTTTCGGTGATCAGAATTAACCCCTAGATCGTATAATTTTACACAATTTATAACTTTGCCTTCAATAGATCGTGAAATATGAATTCCATAATATAGAGTTTCAATAATGCANTTTTTTCCTGATTGAATTTATTATTTATAATGCTTGACATTTGTTTCATGTTGATTTTGTTACT
Source organism: Oncopeltus fasciatus (assembly GCA_000696205.2). Classification (NCBI taxonomy): domain Eukaryota; kingdom Metazoa; phylum Arthropoda; class Insecta; order Hemiptera; family Lygaeidae; genus Oncopeltus; species Oncopeltus fasciatus. The sequence continues at coordinate 39,583 of KZ809236.1, read as the reverse complement.
TTCAATCAATTTCTTAACAAAGATCAATTCAGAAGGATATTTTTTTGTCATTTGGGCTCACTAATACATATATACATAATATTTATATAATTTGAACTTATTATTATTGCATATTTTAATAAATAATTCATTGATTGCTTAAAATATTCCACTAAGATAAGTCTTTTGCTTGAATAAATAGAAGCTAAACTTCTAGTAACATTAATCCAGAAATAGATAATTAGTTGGGATTCAGTCTAGGTTTTCAACCTTGACCGTACCCCAACAAATTCTCTACTAATGATTATCATTTGAACATTAAAAATTTTATTTATATATTTTAATGCCTAAACTTGCCTCTTGTATAATATAAATTAAATTGATTATCTCAAACGTATATTTAAGTAAAAGAGTTATTTCCACCAATGAATATATAATCAATGTATTGTGGAGAACCTTTTCCATTGGCTGTCCACCGCGTCCTAATGGCGAAATGGAAGACGACTGCAGACAGCGCTCACAATTAGAACGCGGAAGACAGTCAATGACAACGGATTATTGGTATATTAATTATATTTTAAATATTAATTTACTATAAGTGTAAGCTTTAAACTTAAATGTGGTTAAAACTACAACAAAGAATTAAAATTGATTGAAGTTAATTTAAATTATTGTAATTAAATCATTTATTGAATAATCTGTTTACTACTTAGTTAATTTCCAATAAATATGCTTTGTCAAAATATAGTAAATATCTATATTTCTTATAAAATTAAATATCATTATTTAACATGGCCTTAAAACATAATATTTAAAGGCATGTATGAAAAATATAGCAACCCAAAAATAATTTATAGTTTATTTTAAGCTTAGAGAAATCTAAATTACCAATCGGGAGCGATAGGATAGATAAGGGGATCCGTTCGGGTCTCGCAATTCTGACGCTGAGGGTTCGAATCCCATCCAGGAATAACTTTTATCTATAATTAGATTGTCCTGTGTCATTGATGGTTAGAATGGGGTGGCAACCTGTGGATAGCTCCTTCCTCCATAACCCTAAATGGTTGAAAGGGAGGCTTCCCATAGAACAAAATAAATTTTTAAAAAAAGTCAAGTGATGTGTATTTTACAACAGCATTTTTATGTTACAGGTTACAAAAGCATACATGTTGCCGTCATTGAAGGTCACATAGAGATATTGAAGCACCTGGTCGAACATGTCCAAACAGATATCAATTCTAAGGTTAGTTATTTTAATATTTTTTTTTAAATATTCCAATGTTTATTTAATAGTTTAATGTAAGAAGCATTTAGATTTAGCATATTTCTCACAACGGATTCAATCTATTCCCTTATAAGGAATATAAGGGACCCCTTTTAAGGTCCCTTTTGGAGACTTAGTTAGCGTAAATAGAAAACGCACCGGCCCGGAAATCAGGAGATCCAGGTTCGACTCCTGGCTGGGACAGTTAGATTTTTATTCTGTTCCCTTGCCCTAAAAATTGTTAACAACTTTAAATGTCTTCTCAGTGTATCAATGACTGATAACATTTTTCTGTGCAGGAGCTTATTGAAGGAGGCACCTGCTTACATCTGGCTTGCAAGGCAGGGAACGACACCATGTTTCAGCTTCTGCTAGACATTGGAGTAGACCAGGATGTGGCGAACTACTTCGGCCAGAGTCCTTACGCATTGGCCAAGAGCCTAGGACTTTTCAGCATTCAAAGACTTCTTATATCTCACGGGCATATTGAAGAGGAGGATCCGGATCTAGAAGATGTTGGCTACTATTCAGGTGAGTCATCTATAACCCGAGATCCCATCTACCTGACAAAAGAACATGCTGTCCACTAAAATTTGGCGGAGTTGGTATTTATGTGGGTGCTGTAACGACCACAACATGCGCTAGAGTATGCGTTATAATATTAAATTATCTTAAAAAGAAGAAGTCTAACCGACAAATTCAAGTGAACTTAGAAATACTAGTATCATTGTGGAAACCTGTATATTTATCTTAATGGAATAAAATCTTAACATTTATAGTTTAAAAGGTAAATGAATCATTTTAGAAATTAAACATATGATTGAACTATTAGGATTCCTTGCTTGCAAGAAATATGGGAAATAGAATGAAATTGTAATAAAAATTCTCTTTGATCAACAACTCATTTAAGTTTTTTATAATAATTAATGAGCGGGAACAAAAAATAAAAAACTATCTGTCCTCGCCAGGAAAAAAAATTTAAAATTCACGTGGGATAAAAAACCACAACAAAATAAAATATTTATAAAACTCATTTAAGTATTCAAAATATACTCAAATAATTTCTTAAAATTTTTATTGAATAGGAATTTAAACAGGCCGTTCCTAGGTTACTTGTAGCAATAAATAATTAACATTTAGTACTATCGATTAATANAAAGAAAGATAGTAAATATAATGCCAGATGTTCCTTGAGTATTTGAAGTTGAACTGAAAATATTGTAGTTCATTCTTTGAAATTCTACTTCTAGTTATCCCTTTGATTTATCGTCAATCAACATCATTAATAGTATTTAATAACATACTAGTCATAAATATATTCATATATATATATAATTTACGAATGCAAAAACCAAAATTAAATTGTTCTATCTGACATCAAGGCAGGGTTAAACAGGTAAAGTGGTATTCCCAAATAAGTAAGTAGACACGTGTCAGAGGCCCTACTTCAGGTTACTTTTCTAGGAATTACCCCNTAAATAAATATATTATTGCCGAGTCGAGCGTTTTGAGATATTATGTAAGGAAATAGGTGTGCTCATTTTATAAGGAATGGGATGGACCAGGAGTAACAGGAGATGCAACCTGGGGTCTCAAGACAAAAACAACAGCACACAGAACAGAACAAACAGCATAGACAAAAGCTGTAGAAGAATCGATAATATCCATATCTATACCAAAAGATAACATTTCTTATAAAATTTAATTACACATTTCCAACCAGGGATATTAGGGTTAGGGATATTGACTTCTAGATGGCCGAATATTACAAAGAAGCAAGCCCAATAAAATTTACATACATATCTGCATAATTTCTATAACATATATTATAACATCGCTTTCTAGATATTTAGGCGAAGCTGTAAAATTATATAATTTGGAACAAACCATTTTCCGACATTTCACTCTACAGTAAGATGGGAAAAAAAACAAATCTATAACTAGGAGTAATATGTTTAGTATAAAGTCTACGACAAAGGCAAAATGCAATATTTTATAAAAATTTTATTGTATACTATAAAAACCGAATACTATTTATTTATGTAAAATAATACTTTTCTTTTTAAAGAAAGATAGTAAATATAATGCCANAATACAGCAATGTTTGGTTCAGAATTTTAAAGTAAATGCTTACAAATTATGTTTATTTTACCAATAAATTATATTTCATTGTATAATTCCATTTGAGTTCAAATTATTTTATTAATTATTTCATGTTAAAAAGCCCAAAGTCCACTAACAATCAAAATTACATTGTTTATGGGGCACGGATAGTTTTTTAATAATTAAAAGATATAGTTTTAGGTGCTAGAGAAAATACACTACTCTTAAAGTTTTTCAAGAATGATCAGACGAAGAATTAATTTACATCAATTATTACGAACATTTTCTTTTAACTCTTCCTGAACCTTTAGGGAGATTTAAATTTTCCAAAAGCAACATAAATACTTATTCAATGCACACCTTTCAAAGAATAGTAGTCACTCATATATCCGATTTTCAAAACAAATATCTTTTTTTTTTTTTTTTTTTTTTTTTGTTTGTATCAATAGGTATCAATACGATTTACTTTTCAGGCTGGAACTTAGCTTTCTATAATGTTAAAAGCATTATTTTATGTAGCATTATTCATCTATAAATAAAAGCTTGTCCTGTGTCAAGGATGATTAGAATGGAGTGGAAACCTGTAGATAGCCTCTCCCTTCAAGACCGTATGTGGTTTAAAGAGATGCTAAGAAGAGGGGGAAGAAATTGTATGTATTTTAAATATATAGAATTAGTTGTCTAGGCTAAGTTTGGGGATTTATTTATCTCCCACTCTCCCTCCACCCTCAGGTCCGTAAAATATACAATTTACTACTTAATATTAAATTTCATTTTAGTATTTAGTAATAAATTAATAGAAAGATGTACACTTTTATTATGAGATAAACAATTAGGAATTTTGTTGACCATATTTCTAAATATAATTTTGATAGCATGGAGTCACTTATGTGTGCTTTGAAATACACTAGGTAACATTGAATTACTTTAGTTCAAAACCCTTAGCTCAGTAAATCGGGTAATCTTCGCAATAAATTTATGTGAAATGAGGTTCATTTTTTTTTTCCTGATTGAATTTATTATTTATAATGCTTGACATTTGTTTCGTGTTGATTTTGTTACTTTCAATCAATTTCTTAACAAAGATCAATTCAGAAGGTTATTTTTTTGTCATTTGTGCTCACTAATACATATATACATAATATTTATATAATTTGGACTTATTATTATTGCATATTTTAATAAAAAATTATTTGATTGCTTAAAATATTCCACTAAGATAGTCTTGTGCTTGAATAAATAGAAGCTAAACTTCTAGAAACATTAATCGAGAAATAGATAATTAGTTGGGATTCTCAACCTTGACCCTACCCCAACAAATTCTCTACTAATGATTATCATTTAAACATTAATATTTTTTTTAAATATATTTTAATGCCTAAACTTGCCTCTTGTATAATATAAATTAAATTGATTATCTCAAACGTATATTTAAGCAAAAGAGTTATTTCCACCAATGAATATATAATCAATGTACTTGTGGAGAACCTTTGTCATTGGCTGTCCACCGCGTCCTAATGACGAAATGGAAGACGACTGCAGATAGCGCTCACAAATAGAACGCGGAAGACAGTCAATGACAACGGATTATTGGTATATTAATTATATTTTAAATATTAATTTACTATACGTGTAAGCTTTAAACTTAAATGTGGTTAAAACTACAACAAAGAATTAAAATTGATTGAAGTTAATTTAAATTATTGTAATTAAATCATTTATTGAATAGTCTGATTACTACTTAGTTAATTTCCAATAAATATGCTTTGTCAAAGTATAAGAAATATCTATATTTCTTATAAAATTAAATATTATTATATATTATGGCCTTAAAACATAATATTTAAAGGCATGTATGAAAAATATAGCAACCCAAAAATCATTTATAGTTTATTTTAAGCTTAGAGAAATCTAAATTACCAATCGGAAGCGCTAGGATAGCTAAGGGGATCCGTTCGGGTCTCGCAAATCTGACGCCGAGGGTTCGAATCCCATCTAGGGTTAACTTTTATCTATAATTAGATGCTTGTCCTGTGTCATTGATGGTTAGAATGGGTTGGCAACCTGTAGATAGCTCCTTCCTCCATAACCCTAAATGTTTGAAAGGGAGGCTTTCCATAGAATAAAATAAACTTTTAAAAAAAGTCGTGTGATGTGTATTTTACAACAGCATTTTTATGTTACAGGTTACAAAAGCATACATGTTGCTGTCATTGAAGGTCACATAGAAATTTTGAAGCATCTGGTTGAACATGTCCAAACAGATATCAATTCTAAGGTTAGTTATTTTAATTTTTATTTTGAAATATTCCACTGTTTATTTAATAGTTTAACGTAAGAAGCATTTAGATTTAGCAGATTTCTCACAAGGGATACAATCTATTCCATTATAAGGAATATAAGGGACCCCTTTTAAGGTCCCTTTTGGAGACTTACTTAGCTTAAATAGAAACCGCACCGGCCCGAAAAGCAGGAGATCTAGGTTTGACTCCTGGCTGGGACAGTTAGATTTTTATTCTGTTCCCTGGTACTAAAAATTGTTAACAATTTCAAAAGTCTTCTCAGGGTATCAATGACTGATTATATTTTTCTGTGCAGGAACTTATCGAAGGAGGCACCTGCTTACACCTGGCTTGCAAGGCTGAGAACGACACTATGTTTCAGCTTCTGCTAGACATGGGAGTAGACCAGGATGTGGCGAACTACTTCGGCCAAAGTCCTTACGCATTGGCCAAGAGCCTAGGACTTTTCAGTATTCAAAGACTTCTTAGATCTTACGGGCAGATTGAAGAGGAGGATCCGGATCTAGAAGATGTTGGCTACTATTCAGGTGAGTCATCAATGACCCGAAATCCAACCTACTTGACTAAAGAACATGCTGACAACTAAAATTTGGGGGAGTTGGTATTTATGTGGGAGCTGTAACGACCACAACATGCGCTAGAGTATGCGTTATAATATTAAATTATCTTAAAAAGAAGAAGTCTAACCGACAAATTCAAGTGAACTTAGAAATACTAGTGTCATTGTGGAAACCTGTATATTTATCTTAATGGAATAAAATCTTAACATTTAAAGTTTATAAGGTAAATGAATCATAATTAGAAATTAAACATATGATTGAACTATTAGGATTCCTTGGGAAATAGAATGAAATTATAATAAAAATTCTCTTTGATCAACAACTCCTTTAAGTATTCAAAATATACTCAAATAATTTCTTAAAATTTTTATTAAATAGGAATTTAAACAGGCCGTTCCTAGGTTACTTCTAGCAATAAATAATTAACATTTAGTACTATCGATTAATACAGTTAATGGTATTACTGATCAGTAGCAAAGATATATTTTTATTGATCAAGGTGCTGTTGAATTCACTCAAGGCAGTTTCTACACTAAAAATTATTTAAATTAAAACAAATGATAGTTTTTAATTTTGAAAACATTAAACAAATTTAATTATAATAACTTTTACCCAATTTTCAATTAATTTGTTGTTGTTTTTTTTCAGACTTATCTGTAACTGAACTTGAAGATGGAAAATAACTGGAATAATTGATCTATTGTACAAATACTAATTAGAGAAAAATGGGCTATAATTATGAGTGATATATGTGTCCGTGCTTGCGTGTATGTGTTTAATATATCTTATTTTATTTTTTATTTTCTAATTCAATCTTCTTTATATGTATTCATAATAATTGTTTGTATTAAATTATTTTTAATTTTATATATACGTATAATGTAAAATATATTGTATGTTACACAATTATTCTTGCATGCTGAATAATATAATATCCTTTATACCAAAAATGTGTTTTATTTTTCTTTAAGTTATTTTTCATTTACTATTAATTAATCATTTCAACTGGAAAATTTTAATTCAGTGATATCCAGTCAGAGGAAACTGACAAACACTTGTAACGAGTATTCCAGAGAAATTAAATAAAGATTTATTTAAATGATTTTCTGAAATATAATGGGAGGTCGATGTAGATAGAACCTAATAAATGACACTTAGCAAATATATTATAAAAATTGCATATAATAAGCAAATTTTAGTCAAACCTAATGTATACAACTTAATCCAAATGAGAATATGATTAATTGCATTCAGTGGTCAATGACACCTCACATTGTTCATGGCGATCATTAGGATTGGACCAAATGTTTTTCAAAAGTTCAGTTTCAAATTTAACCGTGGATAATTAATAATCCATTAGGCTGATAAAAAAAATACAATTATAATAAATGTATTTTTCATTATCTGCCGACGTATCGGCTTACATCGTTAGCCGTCTTTAGGGCTGTTGAAATACAATTTTATAAGAAAAAAACTATATTATATTCAATATTATTACATAAAATTTACGTAAATAAGAGTAATTTGATATCAAATGCTGAGAAAAATAATAACAAAATGTGTAGAAAGTTTACCACACCTTTCTATTATGCAAGAGGGGACGTCGGGTCACCTGGATCAAATTTTCATGACTGAGAAGTAAGGTTTGGAAATTAGGAATACTAAAGATGTACACACGCAAAGGGGGCAATACAGGGAAAAATAGGTAGGAATTATATCGGATAAATAACCCAAGAATCTAGGTGACAAGTTAGGTAGGTTAATTTAGGAGGAGGGCTAATGGTTTTTCAGAATATTAAAAATGTTTGAATAAGTTGAAGATATTTGTTCAATGTCAGTTCTGTCATAAAAAGCGTTTTGTTCATAGGGATCAGTTGAAATAGTGAAATTATTATCAAAGTCAAATGTTTGTTATCAAAAAATTCAAACTCAATAAAAAAAATTTCATGACGCTAAAGACATTGGCTAATACACATACTACCAGCTCATTTCCCGTAAAATCTGCAATCACAGAAATTACGTTCAAAAGAAACGAATACAAACTGTCCTCAAAAAATACGTCATCCACGATGGACACACATTTCACATTGAAAACATTATCTTTCTTTTCAATGAACACAAACGCCTATTATCTGGAACCGTACACATAAACTTAACACGCAAGCCAGTTAACGACAGAACTTCAACATATTCGAACATTTTTAACACTCTGAAAGACCATTAGCCCTCCTCCTAAATCCGAAATAATTCCTACCCATTTTTCCCTGTATTGCCCTCTTTAATGCAGGTCGCTTTCCCTTTGTACCTACCGTCTCACCCTCACCCTTTACTTGTCATTTTAAGTTATTCTAGTTTCCAAATCCTACCTCTCAGTCATGAAAATTTGATCAAGGTGGCATGACGTCCCCTCTCGCCTCATGATAGGTGGCTGTGGTGAATTTTCTCCACATTTTGTTATTGTATTCCTATCAATTTCATATCTCAATACCCTTAGTTACGTCAATTTTATGTAATAGTAATGTAAATTATGCAGTTTTTATGTTTCTTATGACATTGTATTTCATAAGATGGCTTATAATATAAGCCGGAATGTCGGTATATAATAAAAAAAACATTCCTTTAAATTATACTTTAGGACCAGCCTTGACCAAACAGAACGAATTCTCTACTAGTATTTTTTTTTTTTTTTGTAATTCCAACTTTTTAAAATAAAACCAGACTAATAAAACTTAAATGTTGAGTTTGTCAACAAAATAACACATACGAGTATGAAGGGGAGGGGGTTTATCTGCATATTCGATCTGCAATCGAGTAAAGTTACATAGACAGCCACTATCGATAATGATGAAATTACACTAAGCAGAAAAGAAATTCAGTATCGCTTTGGATTCTATTTAGAGTAGACCTCAAATATCTCGAAGATTGGCGTTGTCTCTATCCAGAAGAGAGTAATATTTAATTTGCTTTGTTTTATTTGATAATTTCACTTTTTTTTTCTTCTAAATTAGAATGGGTTATTTTTTTGTTAATTTTATCTATTATTTAATCATACAAAATGGATATTGATGGCTTGGGAGGTGGATAAATCTCTTTAGATTTAATCTCTATTTAGTAAAGAAAAAAAAATTATTAAAATGTCAGTTTCAAGTAGAATCAATTGTGGCTGAATCAATTATTTTAGTCCATTTACAGTTGATTGATCAACCAATTTAAAGTTTAAGATTTTAGAACTGTTTCAGAGTTTTAGAAATAAATAATTGCAAAAATCTTTTAAATTTAAACTACATTGAGGGTTATGGGTAGATCTTGTTATATTTTCAGCACATAAATTTTTCAGTTATTTCCGAGAAGAATATACTGAATGATATTCTAAAAGTGAGAAAATTATACAGATGATGAAATTATTATCTGAATTTTAAAAAAAATAAAGGGAATGTTAAAATAATAATAAGAAAAGTTTAAGGGTGTCCTTAATACAGTCTCTTGTACTCAAACATAATAATTAATGACAAAAAAATAATTAATATTAATTTTCAATCATTGTCATTCTCGAAATAATCCATAATTCATCTCCTTGTAGCATTAATATAATTTTTTCTCTAGTCAGAGCAGCCATTATACCTTTGTCTAATGTTTATGTATATAGAATAGTTATTATTATTATAGTATGACATATGACGTTGGGAAAACGCTCAGTTATTTCCTTATATTATAATTGCTTATATAATTGTTTACTTATTGGACAAAAAACAATATATATAAATATATACACATATATAAAACATACATTTGTAACCCATAAATCTAATACATTTTAAATTATAGTAAAAAAAAAGTCTTACATTTAAGTTCTGTAAAGATAACAAAAAATGAACTAAGAATGTATCTAAAAGCAATGAACACAATCTCCTCTTTTTAAAATAACAAAACTAAACTTATGTTTTTTTTTTGTTGGGGTTCAGTCAAGATAGATAAAAAATACAATATAAAAAAAAAGTGTATTTATGAAAAATTATTTACCTATGTTTTAGCTTACATTGTAAGCCATCTTCAGGGCTGTTGAAATACAATATCATGAGAATACAATAATAACTTACAATATTAAAAAATAGAATTGCCATAATTTAATATGATGTCAAAAGAATGAATGTAGTAAGCTATGTAGGAGAAAAACAAACTATTTAAAAAAAATTAAAACATTAATTGACCAACACCTACCTATCATGAAGACGAGAGGGGACGTCCTGTCCCTAAGTTCACATTTTCATGACTGAGCAGAAAAATATTTTGAGAAGGTCACCGTGGGTAGTGGAAGGGTGGGGGGGGAGGTAAGAGGCGGAAGGTACAAAGGGAGAGGGGCCTGTTTCAAAAGGGGGCAATAAAAAGGACAAAGGAAAAAAGGAAGGGTATTATNTTTCCCGAATAAAGTAGTCCAAAGATAAATACAAATAAAGTAATAAATAACTTATTTGAGTAACGGAAATGTGAACTTGGGACAGGACGTCTTCTCTCGTCTTCATGACAGGCAGCTCTGAGCCGAAAAGTTGGCAGATAATATTTTTTAAAAAAATACTCTTTTTATTTTAATTTGAATTTTTTCTTCGTTCTACCTTGACCGAACCCCAACTAAAATCATTTAATACTAAGATTTATGTTGCATATTATTTTAAGAATCGCATATTAAGAAAATATTTAAGTTATTAAATTTGTTTACAGGGTATCATTCAGTAGTTCACAGGAAGACCATAAATAAATAATCGTCACTATCTTCACTCATTATTAGTTCTTGAAACAAAAAACAAAACAAAGTAGATAAATAATTTAATTAAATTTATTTATGAACTGCAACATCTCTGCCAAAGAACGTACAATAATATTAACGTAATATTGTATAAAAGAAATATATTAAAGAATAATAATAAGATAATATTGTATAATATAAATATATTAAAGTAAAATTGGATAGATGTTCACGTAGGCTTTCGCGGTTCTCAGATATGTTTACCAATACTTCTTCCGGATTCAACCGTGTCTTGGAGTTTTTGGGTGCCAAGCTTTCGCACATCGTGTGATGGCTTCTTCGGGGCTGAATGGAGAATGAGCCATTCAGCCCTGAAGAAGCCATTACACGGTGTGCGAAAGCTTGGCACCCAAAAACTCCAAGACACGGTTGAACCCAGAAGAAGTATTGCTAAATATGAAATAGGATAGTTGAGCGCCCCCCCCCCTCCACTTTTCCCCTCCAGGTCAACCTAATGCCAAAATGAAGGACATAAGCTTTTTATTTTCATTGTTTATTTTTGATTTTTAAGGCTATTTTAATAATTTACGCTCCTTACAACAAAGCCATTGTCGCCAGGCATTGTGTTAAGGTTACATCTGTACTTCTGCACACCAGTCTGCCTTTGCCTGCGGTTATGACTGCAGCCTTGGTAAAGATTAAGTTGGCTTTACTTAAGTATAGCTTAATATTTAATTAAACAGCCTTGTACGAAGTCAGACCTGCTTGTTTAAGTTCATCTGTAGCCTTTGACAGCAATTTGCATATGCATTTATAAGTATGGATATGACATAAGGAGAACGCTGAGTTATTTCCTTATTTTTGACAGCTCTGGAGAGCATGTGCAGGGTACTTATTCGCGAAAGAAACTTACAAGGATTTGAACTCCCATTGAATAGTGAAGTTTCATGGCTAGGTTACCATAACCATTAGGATCTGATTTGTGCAACTGTCCAGCTTTATAAGATTTTTGGTCATCCTTTACACACTGTCTTCCTTGTACACAAAATATGGTAACTACTTCATGTAGAGTACTGCACCACCCATGACATGTTTATTTATTTTTGTCTCCTCTAAACACACCTCTCCCTCACGGGATTTCATTAAAAAAAAAAAAAAATTATTCAAACGTATTCATTAGCACGTCTAACTACTTAATTTGGAAGTTTGGAAGTAGAAATTTTTTTGGGATTCGGTCAAGATTAGAACTTAAAAAATACAATTTTAAAAAAAAGTAATTTTTTTATTATCAGCCGACGTTTTGGCTTACATTGTACTCTAGGGCTATCATGAAGACGAGAGGAGATGTCACATCACCTGGATCTAATGTCCATGACTTTAGTCAACTTGGAAACCTTGACCGAACCCCAACAAATTTTCTACTAATAAAAAGTATGATATAAATATTTATCATATTTATTATTAGTATTTGACTCCACGGTCAAAAACTCTCCATTTTAACTTAAACAATTTAATTCGGTTTCCCTATTTTAAGGAGTTCACTCAACCCCTCGGTACAAACTATTTTCCTTAATATACATCTAAATAAAATGTTCAATATCGATGTATCGTACAAAATTTAGTAATGTAGAAAATTATAAATATTTTATTTAGGTTGTGGTTTTTTATCCCACGTAAATTATAAATAATTCATGAGAGGGAACAGAATAAAAAAATCTATCTGTCCTCGCCAGGAATCGAACCTGGATCTCCTGCTATCCGGGCCTGGTAT
>KZ809235.1:71642-85890 GCA_000696205.2 Oncopeltus fasciatus | reverse complement strand
AGGGCTGTAGAAATACAATGTCATGAGAATACAATAATAATTGAAATTAGTATAATAGAGAATTGCAATAATATAATGTGATATCAAGAGTATGAATGTAGAAAGCTATGTAAGAAAATTTAAAACGATTTTGAAAAAAACAATTTGATGAAAAAAAAAAAAAAACATTCCAACAACAACTTATTGACAAAGACAATATTGAATAACATTAAAGCAGTAATTTGCCACACCTACCTATCATGAAGATGAGAGAGGACGTCCTGTCCCTAAGTTCACATTTCCATGACTAAAGTATATATGCAATTCTCTATTATATTAATTTCATTTATGATTGTATTCTCATGACATTGTATTTCTACAGCCCTGAAGATGGCTTACAATGTATGCCGAAACGTTGACAGATAATCTTTTATTAAAAAATACATTGTTAAATTTGTGTTTTTTGGATTTACCTTGACCGAACCCCAACTAAAATCATCTAAGAATAATATCTACGGTCTAAAAACTCTCCATTCTAAGTAATTTATTTTAATTTTTATTGAATTCTAAGTTAGTAAGGGCAGTATATTTAATTGTTATCTGTAAATTTAATTTTTATCCGCAAACAATATTTATTAGTCGGTTTAATTGTTAAATATTTAAGTCTTTAGAGTAAACATTGTTGTTGTTATGAATTAATTTTAATTTTATTGTAGAATTATTATTGACCCGTAGCCTATAACAATTATTTTCTGAAGAAGAATTTTGTAAAAGGCAACATTATTTGGTCACATTAACCAAATAGAATGAATAGGTAGCAAATTCATTTCAATTTTCAAGGGGAAACATAGACCAGGTAAGGTACAAGGTTTCCTTTCTTCTTAGACTAATGAAATTACATCAAGTACCTTGGAGACTACGCTGTCATTAATCTTGTAATGGATGTAGACACTTGTGAACTGAATGGAATCCATGAACATGTGAGTGTGTATGTCTGGGTAGGTGTGTGAAAGGCGGTAAAATAACTTTCATCGCTTGCTTAGAATTTCCCCTTTTTTTTTTTTTTTGTCTCGGAAACACGTAAGATTGATATTCCGCTCTCATTCAAGGGCTGTGAATGCCAACACAAGGGGGAGATTTCTTATCCAGCCCTCCGCCAGTAATTACTACGTATGCGAGTGCTACGGGGCCTGGTTCCCTCTCAGAGCTATCGACTCACAAAAGGTGGAGAGGTTTCAGTGTGGCGGAGGTAGAGGCCGCGTCAAGGGCGTCAGCGCCGCCCCGGGGGCTCTTATCTAAATGAACCCGACTCCTTTCTGGAAGGACACTTATCCGGCTAGTGTGTGCCCTCCGTGGCCCACGGCCCTTGGGGATTTAGGGGTGGGGGCGGGATTGAATGTGCACTAACTAGGGTTAGGTTCCGCTTTGATTAAAGAATTGGTCTCATATTCATTCCACGCCCCCCTCTGAAATACTCATTGATTACACAGCTTGACTAAGTAAGTGAAATTGCAGAGTGGAAAATTTACCTTGAAAATGAAATTTGCTTTGGGCGGATTACGAAAGAAAAGGCCCATTGAAGAACGGATAAGATTATGTACGATTTTTAAAATTCTACAATTTTAATCTTCCCCTTTTACGTTCACTCTGACTCCCATTACGCCTTAGGCAACTAACTTATACTTTTTTTTTTTTTTTTTTTCTTCTGGCGCAATTTTATTAATAGGTTTTTTTTCTTTCATACCTACAATTTTTTATATTTTTTTATTCTGTTTTAAGTAAGAAACAGAATATATATATGATATGTGTGAGTTATAGACCAGGTTATCAGACAGTTTGTCTTTTATTGATTTAGATCAAATAATTTTGAACAATAATTCAGTCTAGGCCAATATTTCGCGAATATATTTTCCGTAAGTAATCTAAAAGGTTATTTTCACTACCAATGAATATAGAACTATCATACCTTCTACTATCCGTATTCATTGGTTTCTGCAAACCATCTTCTGTTGGCGAGCGCTTTCGGACATTGTCCATCTTCATTGCCGAATACATTTTTCACTGTCACTGTCTGTATTCAGCTTGAAGTTGAATACAGACAGTGACAGAGAACACATGTATTCGGCCACGAGGATGGATAATGTCCGAAAGCTCTCGCCAACAGAAGATGGTTTGCAGAAACCAATGAAAACGGATAAAAGAAGGTATGATAGTTAAATATATTTTCGCTTCGTCAGGGCAAGACCTATATATTATTATAATAATACATAATAATCACAGTTAGTAATAAGATAAAATGTATTCTAGAAATATTTGCCTAAACTGAATTCTCAATAACCCACAAGCTGGCTTTCTCTCTCACTCTCTCTCTTTTTCTCCCCTTCCCTCTCTCTTTCACCCTTTCTCCTATTTTCAGAACAAGAAAATATACTTACAAAACAAGTGCAAAATGTAACTATGTAACGTTTATATTTAATACCTTAAAAAAAAAAACATATTAAACAATATATTTTAGAATGTAATTTAGAGGGCTAAGTGACCCTCCAATATTTGCGAATCTGTATTTAAACTTTTCATTTCTGGTTAAAAGTGAACATGAGAGATGGGAAGATATAAATTAGTTATAATTTCAATTACAAAAATTATATATATNAAGTATACACAGAATGCCACTAGTAAGCACATTACATGTACAGACAAGACAAATATATATGTGTGTATGAGAGAGAGAGAGAGAGAGAGAGAGAGAGAGAGAGAGAGAGAGAGAGAGAGTGAGTGAGTGAGAGAGAGTCAGATAGAGAGTGAGAGAGAGAGAGAGGGGGGGGAGAGGGAGAAGCAGTTAAGCAGAAGCAGGGAAGTGGGAGATATAACACGGGGATGAAAGAGAAGTAGGGAGAAGCAGAATGAGGAGGGAGGCTGTCCTTACATTAGTCGCACCTCATTATCCGGAGCGTCGCTGACTCTCGTTTGGGATTCAGTGCCAGTATGTGCCCCCGAGAGCTCGCCTTTTTTGCAGAGAGGTCCTTAATGAATCTCGCGTCACAGGGCGCAGAAAAAACCCATCCCTTGCCATGCCCGTCTGTTTATCTGCTTGTTTGCGCCACTCACCCTTTCTGCTTTATCTCTTTCTCACCTCCTTTATCGCACTTTTTTTTTCCCGTGGAATTATTAAATGTTATTTCTTCTTTCTGAATGGCAGAACCTAAATCCTCCAGTCATGGAACTCCCCCTCTAGTCAGAAACGAGGTTCGCGAGTAATCCGCGTAGACAAACTTAAAAGAGTTTAAAAATAAAGTGGGGAAGAAAAATGTTCCGTTCTGTTTATTCATGTTCTTCCTCTCTTAACTAAAAGCACTAGCTCACCTGTAAGCTGAAAAACTTCAACATTTAATGAAAATTAATCGACACATAAAAAATAACAAATTTAATATTTCTATTTTGCCTTGCATCTTAAAAGCTTTTCAGATCGAGCCATTAGAAAGAACACAATAAAAGTCCAAATGTATGTTATTAATAATTGTTTAATACGATATTGATTTGTAGTTTTCCAACGGAAACTGGAGAGAGAAAGAAAAATTTCTCTGGCAGAGGCATTAATTAAATTTATTCTCCACCAGCTTTTATTTAAACAAATTATATTTGTATTCAGCAGTAAACCCCTAATAAAACACAGGGAATTAAGTTAGTTTTAGCTGCTCCTGCGAGATGGACTTTTTTTTTTTTTTTTAAATTATGGATAGTAGCCTAGGATGAATGGCACTGAGGAAAGACTGGAAGCAATGTTGGAAGTGGAGGGTCACTTGAGAGTTCGGAGGGACAATAGTATGTGATGAGAATGGTAGTTGGGATGGATTGGGATGGGGTTAGGGGGTAAGGCAGGTTTGACCCTTTCCGAAAAACTTAGTCCCTTCCCCCCTCCCCCCACTGGATAGAGGGAAACTTATTCCCCGGCTATCTGGAGTGAAACATCTCAGTTTGACTTCCTCTTACAAGTTGTCTTCATCCTCCTCCCGTCCAGGGCTAGGTGCTCCTTCTAATTTGCGATATTGAATAAGTTTCTGTGAAGAAGAGGACGAGAAAAAAAAAGAAAAAAAGGCTCTCTCTTCAGAAGGGAGTAACTGATTAAATATTCCTCTTGTCGGACCTGGAGATCTACCTGGAATGGGAAAGATCCCCCCTTTTTTTTTATGTCGGAGGAAGGGATAAGATCGAAGTTTGATAAGGGCGGTCAAGGGAGGGACAAACCAGTCTAATTTCGGAAAAGGGCGGATGGAAAAGTTCACCATGAAGCGTTTTGTACTGCCTCGCATAACTAAATTCTATTTGAAAAAGAAAAGAAATCTAAAGAAAATATGGTTGAAAACATATTGGATTGGATTGGTGATTGCGACAACTGCATGGTTATAACGCCCTTTCTATAGATTTGAAAGAATCATTATGAAAGTTTCATGACTATTGGCCATACATTGTACATAACCGAAATTTAAATGACGAATCATATATTTGTAATTAGCTGGAGGATAAAGAAGAAGTCTCACAAGTGTAAGAGAGTACAGACCAAAATTTGAGTTAAATGTCCCTATGTTGAAGTTAAATGGATAAGATTTCTCTTAGAAGATCAATATTAATTATGAAATGCAAAAACCTTACTCCTCTTAATTATTCTGCTTCTACCTTAAATGAACTCTCTTCTGACCACAGCCCAGTTCTCCTTACGTTATCCTTGACCCCTATTCCAAAAGAATTGCCTCTCTTCCACATTAATGGTCCAGTCTACTGGACCTTGTTTAGAACTCTCATGGAAGAGTCTCTTTACCTCGGAATATCTCTGAAAACCTCTGACGATTTTGATGAAGCTGTTCACTCCTTTGCCATAAAACCTTCAGAAATTCTTTTGTATGGCTAATCTTAAACCAAAATTTACCAAATAATTTTCTGAGTCCCAAAAGCCACTCCCAAATTCTCTTAAAAAACTCATAATAGTGAAACGCCGCTCAAGGGCGTTGTTCCAAAAATATAGACACCCCACAGATCGCAAAGACTTTAATCGTCAATCCAGGCTCGTAAAGAAAAAATTAGATGCTTACGAAATGAGGCTTTTAATGCCTATCTGTCTTCCCTCTCAGCTGGAGACAAATCACTCTGGACTGCTACTCGCAGAATCCATAAGAGCCATGAAGCTTTTATTACCCCCTTGCGCCGAGGAGATGGTTCCTGGGCTTCTTCTGACAGAGAAAAGGCCGAAATGTTTGTCCAGCACCTCAAGCAAACATTTACTCTTCATTTAGTCCCCTTAGACCTGTCCAATACCTTGGAGACTGATGAGACTCTGGACATGCCATTACCTATGTCTTTACCACTCAAGGCGGTATCCTCCCAAATCATCAGTTTGGTTTCCGACGTAAGCATTCTACTGTCCAGCAGGTGTTTCGCGTCGTGGACTTTATCTCCTCCTCCCTTGAGCGCAAAGAGTACTGCCCAGGAGCTTTTTTGGATGTTTCCCAAGCATTTGGTAGAGTCTGGTACAGTGGTCTCTTGTTTAAACTGAAATCCATACTTCCTAATAACACTTACCTCATCCTTAAGTCTTACATATCCAACTGTTTCTTTAGGGTTCGGCAAGGATTACATTACTCCAATTTCTACCAAGTGGAAGCGGGGGTTCCTCAAGGTAGTGTGCTTGGACCTATCCTATTTATTCTGTACACTGCTGATATCCCTACCCATCCTAGTACCCTCTTAGCTCTATTTGCGGACAACAAAGCTATCCTATCCTCCCATCCCGATCCTAAAACTGCTTCCAAAAACCTTCAGGATTACCTCTCGAAAAAATCAAACAATGGTGTGGCAACTGGAAAATAAAAATCAATGAAGCAAAATGCATTCAAGTTAATTTCCAATTGCGGTTAAAAGACACTGAAATTGTGAAATTTAACGATATTCCTTTACCACATTCAAATTCCGTTCGTTACCTTGGGTTCCATTTTGACTCACGACCTACATGGAGAATAATTGACAAGAGTCAGCTATTTTTAGTGAGTAAATCAATATCATATAAAATTGGGCATCAGGCTTAAACAAAAAGAGCTAAGATTTCATATTTCATCAACTAATTTTTAACCTTTTAGCCATGTCAGTGAAAAGACAAGAGGAAGAAACAACTAGGACAGTGGGCAAAATGTTTTTCCCATTCAACAAATAAACCGTAAAATTACGAGGCCAAAACTTTTATAATTTTAATATCTTAGATCTATTACAATAGTTGATTTTTAGTTATAACTGTATGTCTACAAAAGCAGTGGTAATTTTTTACAATAGGGGAAAATTCTATTTTTATTTTTAATTTTTTTCTGTATTGCTAAGATATACTTTCCTGTATATAGTTATATTCAACGGCTGAAAGCGCATTTACTTGGAAATGGTATATAAAAATGAATGTGTATTTAAAATTATTGTTCTCTAAATATGTCCAATAATATTCAGGTTTAAATGATTCATTTTTTTTTAAGTTTATATAGAAGCGTTATGCTAGGGTTAGAATGGTGAAATTAACATCGGAAAGGAGTTGATATGGCAATTGTTTTATGTACAATGATAAAAACTAAGCGTAAACCAATATTAAATCACTAATACTAATGATTTTTTTAAATATTTAAATCACCTGACAATACAAGTACTTAATTTTTTTTTTAAATAATAATAATCTCNTTCTAAACACACATAGCTTGCATTTCTCTGTAGAAGATACCAAAGGCGGGACTCATTGGAGTTGTGTGTCTCCCTCGGATAACTCTGGCAAAGTTGACTCATCTATTTTTGAAGAGAAATAGTTTATACTATATACTAGTCTTTTTATATAGTTTTTACTATATACTAGTCTTTTTATATGGTTTATACTATATACTAGTCTTTTTAAATAGTCTTGTCCAAATATTATTAATGTGTATCTTAATTCAAAGGAGAATAACTTCTTAATTTACTGAACATTTATTCATTGAAACAAACTCATTCAAAAACTAGAACTTTTCTTCTCCCCACCGTAAAGCATATATCTTGTTTCTTTAAATCTTAATACACACAGAAGAGTAACCTCTAAGTATAAAATAAATAAAATTATATGCCTCTTTTATTTAGATCTTAATACACAAGACCTCCTCCTGCTAAGTTGACATTTTTCAATTAATAGTTTTAATTGTTTAATATTGGAATATGCTTCTTATGCAAAAATCACTCAACACATTGTATAAACCTAAAATAAGAAACAATAAATGCAAGGGAATAGAATAAAAAATCTATCTGTCTCAGCTAGGGCTCGAACCTGGTTCTCCTGCTATCCGGACCGGCGTGCTAACCGATTATTGTTTAAAAATTTACGAGGGATTAAACACCACTTGCATGTTAAATACTACTTACTTGCATTTGTTGTTTAAAATTTACGTGAGATTAAATACCTCAACAAAAACAATATTTATAAAAATAAGAAAGAACACATTAATTAAGTTTCTTCTAGAGAAACTAATTTTTAATTGATTAGTTGCAGTTTCTTCTTGAATGAATGTGAGGGAATTTAAAAATGACATATTTAATAAAGAGACAGACACAGTTACGGTATGGTGTATTGTACATTCTACTCCCGACATACGACGATCCATCTTTAGTCGATGTGTGGATACAGGAAATTCTTTTATATTGCACACTAACGCAATCTTTTTTATTTTTTTTAAGGGATTCGTTAAAATTTTTTTATATTCCCGACAAACTGTAGATGGCCTTGTCGGTCGTTGTAGGACGGGAGCCGGGAGCTGACAGTTCAATCTCTGGAGGGTATCGGGGAACCGTCCCCTGAACCAGGAGTGGGGAGAAGAGAATTGCTTCACTGAATCGAGTCTTATGCCTAGTACGCATATTGAATAAATGCATTTTAAACTTTTCAATATATATCACATTTTAGTCTAAGTTAAACACTCCTTAGTTAATTTTGAAATAATTTTTGAATTTTTGACAAAATAATTTGCTAAAACTTTCGCTTACGCTTCTACAGGAAGCTTGAGCTCTATGGCTTGTTGTTTACCTGAAAATCTTCAATGGATCTAAATTAAAATTGAAAATTTTATTTTAAACGGGGTCATTTCTAATAGTACCTACAACAGATATAAAATGACATAATGCAAAAATGACATAATTAATAATAAAAGCCATAGACGAAACGTAAATTCCACACAGACACTTAGGATTTAGGCCACCAGAGAGGCGAAAGGGTTGGGGGTGGGGAAGGGNNTGGGGTTTGTTTTTTTTTAATATATATATATATAAATAACTTAGATCATGGGTCATCCCCGTTTGAGTCGCCGGGAAGGATTATCTGAATGGGTTTGGGAAGATAGTTCATTGACTGTGGGATTAGGATGTTTGGATGTATATTTTAAGAGGCGGGAAGGGAATTAGAAGAAACGAGAGTGAATTACGTCTTTGACGAATTGGATTTGGAGACCATTGTGAAGATGTGAGGGTAGAGTTGGGTACATAGAAAGAAGTATTTACAATGGTTCTGAGGACATTGAGCTGGAAGGATTGGATATGTTGGATGTGGGAAGGCTTAGTAGTGCCTCAGAGTTCTATACCGTACGTCCAAATAGGTTTGAGAATTGTAAATCGTTAGTTCGTATTACACTGATATGTTCGTCCGAGTAGTCTAAGTATAGTAAGGAACAGTGAAGCATTTACTCGATACTTTTCACAAGTGTGGGTACCCTAGCACTACATTGATTGCGTTCAGGTTAAGTATTGTAAAAAAAAATATGATAATTCGTACTAATAAACTGATCAAATTTGTTCAAATAATCTCATGCTCTGGAGGCAGAACACTTCTTAATATTTGTAACATTTCACAAGTGTAAAAAAAGTAAAATATTTTAGAGGTTTAGCATAAAAAAAAAGTCTCCATTACTTATTTTTGATTTGTATGAGATGGAATTCTCCTCCTTTTAAGAGGACAGCTTAGATAAAAGTAAAGAAATCCTGTTAAAACTTTTCAATTGCCAGGGGGAAATTTTTTTTACTACTATATTTTGTCTTTTAGGGTACAATGAGCTTCATTAAGGAAAGATACTATAATATTTACATTAAAATTAGTATATTAATCTTTTTTGTTTTTCGTTTTTGTACTGATTGTTTTCAATCTTTCGTAGATACGCATACAGATGTTATCCGCCCCTTATCGAGCTGATTGCCTCTGGACCACCCGAGTTCCAGCCGTCTGATAAAATACCCCAAAAGCCGAGATTATTTGACAGAGAGGCTGATAAAGAGGAGGAGCTAGGATGACAGCCGTCTCCCGCCGGCTTTGACTGATGGGACGGGGAGTCATATTTCAGGCGGGAACGTCTCCCGCCTTTTTCGCGCGGCGACACTCACTTAGGGAAGTGGGAGTCACTTTCCAGGCAACGCGCGCCCTTAGCCCAACCCCCCCTCCACCAGCAAAACTGCTTAACAATTTAAATGTCTCCCGGGCGAGTACGGTACCCAGAGGAGGGGGCTTATAAGGCCTGCGGTGGAGTCGATGCCCTTCATCTTTCTATTCTTCGTCCTTCTTGTCTTCATGATACCGTTCCCAGCCAAACATTAGTACAGCAGTAGCTGATTCTAGGGTGCAAAGCGATGTATTCCACAGAAAGTGTCCTGTACGGGTTAACCTAAAGTGGATATTGACATTACACTATTCCATTCCGGGTGGATTTACATCCTCAACAATCCTTACTCGACATTACTCTACAGTCCAGTCACACTCATACCATCGCCACTATCTTGGGTCAGATTTATTATGTTATAGACGCTATATTTGGGCTGGTGACCTGAGTAGTTGATCGCCATAAAACTACAAAGAACAAGTCACTTTTGTCGATAATTTTCGTTGAAAAAACAAGATATGCATCTTTTCATTGTTAGTTAGGTCCACACTTATCCATTATAGTTATTATTTTTCTATCATGTAATATTCATTCGGATATATGCAATACTATTCATTTCAAAAGTATTTAATTGCTCATCTTAATTTATTTTAAGGGCGATAAACATTCTTGGGCGATAAACAGCGCAATTATTACGCCCTAACTGTTGAAATTTGTTTAAAATAAGTAATCGTTATCCTTGTTTTCCATTCTTTAAAGTCTAGATTTTTGGGAGTTTTACATATAGTTCATTTCAATGGATTTAAGTTATTATCAAAGCAAATTTATGGAACATGATAGTTAATTATAATTGACAGGTGTTCTGGTATATTATTCTTATTGATTTCGTTCATAAATATTATTGACGATAGCTATTATTAAAAATAACGTAAATTAAGAATTCAATTTTTATTGGTTCGCCGGCCCCTTTAAAATATAGAAATCGAATTAGGTATTTAAGCTTTTTATTAAGAACTATTAAACTCATTCATTTTTTTAAAAACTAGATGAGAGAAAGGGTGTTTTAGCGAGTCTAAAAATTATAATCGCAATATGTTTGTTGTTAGAGTTATCATAAAATTTATAGAGCTTAATATGTTTAAATTGTTATTTTATTATTTTTATGCTTTGTAAAGTTTTTAAGAAAATGTTCTTGTTAAGAAATAAATTTACAAATACAACTTGAATGGGTGGGCATAAAAAAAAAACTTATTGGCTATGGTCACTTTTTACGCTCAATATTATCTCTGGCTTGATAATTAAATTTTTTCATTTGTCTATTTAGATTTTTCATCTCCTGCTTCGACGGTCATTTTTTCTAAGACAATCACGTTTATTCTTGGTATAATAATCTACTGCCCCCTGTTAGTGTGTAGTGCTCCTGTACTTCGTCTAGTAGCAAGAAAAATGTAGCGAAATTTATTATTTATTTCAATCGACTTTCAAATGTCTACAACAAACTGAGCTTCTTACTAATGGACTGAGTGGAAGAAGAATTTACTTCATACTACCTCAATTTATTTCTATAGATAATATTAGTCAAGGTTATTTTCAATATTTACTAAATTAAGGGCCTTTACCAAATCAAGCAAGTATTTTGGAACGTTTAATATTAACAGATATATATAATAATGACGACATGGTAATATCAATAAATTAATAATACATTAATAGTTGTGAGCTGATTAAATTTTTGCCCTCGGATGGCAGCGGCCAAAGAGGCACAAGTCACTTGTAGCAGAAACGGTTGTGGGGAAGTAATTCCAGCTTTTACCGGTAGATCGCATCCCCATCTACTTTCCTTTCGCTGATTTACACGGCTGGCATTGCTTATCTGTGATAAGCGGAATTTTTTTTTGTTTTTTTGTACGTTATTTTGATTTTTAGAGGATACCCAACTAAAAACTCGTGCAATTTATGCAAATTTAATATAATAAAAAACAATATTTTATACTAAGTTTGAATAGAGCTCATAAAAATGCATTTAAAANTTTTTATCGCAGTTTATTTATTTTATTTTCCTAAAATTTATAACTAAATCTAATTATTAATAAACATAAATAGAAAATATATAAAGCATTGGTTTTGGTGTTTCTTTTTGATAAAGTTACAATTATTATTCGAAAACCTTAAGAACATTGGAGGGCAATGTCTCATATAATTTTCATTAAATGATGTACCAATAAAAACTAAAATAAATTCCTTTCCTCATTTGATGTGTTATTAGGAGTTAGCGTATATAAAATAGAAAAAAAAATTCGTCCTGTTAAAGAATGCCTTAAACATTAGCCTTTGCTTAGGATTTAAAAAATACAAAACTGATTGTTCTCGTAGGTAGAGGATTTTGTTTGTGGTTTGGTCAAGGTTTCAAAAAAATACAATTTAAAAAAATGTACTTCTTATTACCTTCCGACATTTCGGTTTACATTGTGAGCCATCTTCAGGGCTATCATGATGGCGAGAGGGGACGTGTTGCCACCTATATCAAATGTTCATGACACTATGAACATTTGATCTAGGTGGCAAGACGGATCAAATGTTCATATAATTTTCATCAATAACGTTAATAAATTCCTTTATTTATTTAGTGCATTTAGGAGCTATTGTATTTAAGAGTTTAAAAAAATGCATTTCGTCCTTATAAAGAATGCCTCAAACAGCAAAGGCTAATGTTTGAGGCATTCTTTAAAAGGACTTGGGGTTTGTTTTTTTTTAAACTGATGGTTTACACATTTTTTTTAAAACACCACCTGACTGATTTGTCATCATGTCGTCCTCACTTTTCTATCCGTTTTACTAATATTTCACGCAAAAATTAAATAATATATTAATTTGGTGAAAAATAGAAATGTGTCTGAATGAGAGAGGTTATCAAGGCGTCACTAGTAACACATTCCCTTTGAGATTAGACACGTCCCCCGTAATCAGCGAGGAATGGCGGCTGGATTAAGAGTGTCGAAGCACGCATTAGAGAAGAGCTAACAGAATTATTCGTAATGAAGAGGTGGTGGAGTGGGGGGAGGTGGCGGAGTGGGGGGCGAGCGGTGTTTGCCGCCGGAAAGAGAGCTCGGCTCAACAGCTTGTCTAAATACCAGATTAAGGGGGTTGGGGGGTTGGTGGGGGTGGGGGAAGACCTCGGTATCTCCATTTCAAATGGTGGTCTTCTCTCCGGAGTGCCCCCACCCCTCTGGATCTCATTACAAGATTTATACAAGTTGTCAGACACTCGCCTCCAGGAGCGTCTGAATCTGCAATAATNTGGGGTTTGTTTTTTTTTAATATATATATATATAAATAACTTAGATCATGGGTCATCCCCGTTTGAGTCGCCGGGAAGGATTATCTGAATGGGTTTGGGAAGATAGTTCATTGACTGTGGGATTAGGATGTTTGGATGTATATTTTAAGAGGCGGGAAGGGAATTAGAAGAAACGAGAGTGAATTACGTCTTTGACGAATTGGATTTGGAGACCATTGTGAAGATGTGAGGGTAGAGTTGGGTACATAGAAAGAAGTATTTACAATGGTTCTGAGGACATTGAGCTGGAAGGATTGGATATGTTGGATGTGGGAAGGCTTAGTAGTGCCTCAGAGTTCTATACCGTACGTCCAAATAGGTTTGAGAATTGTAAATCGTTAGTTCGTATTACACTGATATGTTCGTCCGAGTAGTCTAAGTATAGTAAGGAACAGTGAAGCATTTACTCGATACTTTTCACAAGTGTGGGTACCCTAGCACTACATTGATTGCGTTCAGGTTAAGTATTGTAAAAAAAAATATGATAATTCGTACTAATAAACTGATCAAATTTGTTCAAATAATCTCATGCTCTGGAGGCAGAACACTTCTTAATATTTGTAACAGCCCCGGACCCTTTATCCAGAGCTCTTCCTAAGTTCTAATTTCTATTTTTTTTAATAGCTTGTCATGGACACAAGGAAAATCAGCTAAAATTTGTAAGCATCCAGCAATTTATATTCAGCAACTTTTTAACAAGACAAATATAATAACTAGAATACCTGACTGTGATGTCTTTGATTTTTTCTTCTAGTGTTAGCCTCCCTTTCAACCTCTCAGGGTTATACAGTGAGGGGCTATCTACAGGTCCCCACCCCATTCTAAACATCCATGGATCAGGACCAGCTTTTATTTACCGATAAAAGCTTGCCTTTGGCGAGATTTGAACCCGCAGCGCCAGGATTGCGAGACCCTGAGTCGGGTGCTGCGCTTTAGACCGCTGCCGGCAAACTCACTCCTCCTCTCTTCTCCACAGTCCTCCAAGTTCGTCCCTACGCAAAGCCAGCAATATGACATTATTTCCTAGCCTCAGAATGCTAAATTTACAAATATTTGTTCCCGCACTCCCCTGATGAAGTGGCTTTGTCTCATATATTCATGGCTTACAACCAATAGGGTGCTCACCCCATAGCTCCCCTCATCTGTGGGGCTCGCGAACTGCAATACTTCACCGCTAATGACAGTATTATTATTTATCAGGTCTTAGCTGTCGCCAGGACTCCTCGACTAGCGTTGTCTTTCAGGCGATCCCCTACCTCCCCTTGTCTTGAATTAGTAAATGGCCGATAGAGGGGGAGTCGCCACCCCTGACGAAGGTACAACTCGCCCCTAGGGAAAGGAACAAATGAGGGCTTACAATCATGTGAGAAAGTTGATCACTATGGAAATATGGTGGAAAAATATTCTGAATGATAATTGAGCTTTGTAATTCAAGCAAATTTCCCATGATTAATTAAAATAGAAATAAATAAGAATAAATTAATTAAATTCCTAAATATCTTTCATAATAGGCAATTTTAGAAAA
>KZ809235.1:15897-28125 GCA_000696205.2 Oncopeltus fasciatus | reverse complement strand
ATATAAATATATATATTATATTTTTTATATGCACACTTTGCTCTTTAAACTTGTAACAGAAACGAGTAATCAGTGATAATGGGAATATAATCAGTAAATGCCTCTTGAAGCAAGTTCCTTACAAATCGCTGAACAAACTTTCCATCAAGGCAACAAAATGTTTTCCAATTGAGTCACGGCATAAATTAAGCTAATATTTTAAATAATTAATTTAGTTAGAAAGTAGTTTGCCGAAGCCAAGTTTTGTTTCAAGCCTCATTCCCTATTCGCGTAAACTGGTCTTAAGCTCGTTTGACTGCTACCCTTCCGAGCCCTCGACTTTCCTCGAACACTTGTGTACCTTTACTTCAAGCCTGTGAGAATTCACTTTAAGTCTAAGTCAAGTATTATCAAATACACATTTATTTTTTGTTAAACTTTATGTGTACATAACTGCATATGTAAGAAAATAGATGTTAGAAATTTTAATTTAAACAGCTTGACAATGTCAGCTCCTCCGAGCATATGACGATATATTCGTCGGCCTTGGAGATTGATTTTTCGACACTAGTGCGGGGAATTTAATAACTTATCAGACTGGTCCCGGTAACATAATTGGTAAATACACCGGCCCGGATTGCAAGAGATCCAGGTTCGAGACCTGGTTGGGACAGTTAGATTTTTTATTCTGTTCCCCTGTACTAAAAATTAGATGTTAGAAAGTTGTTTTTTATTTCATAAAACTAAATAATGCGCCAAGTTGCGACTATAAAAGGGGTTTGTTTACTCTTTATCGGCTACTTCGGGTACTTCAGTCCCAATTNCCATGTCGTATGATGGACTACGCTTTGATGTGCAATTGTCTAGGAATAGTCTTAATTAAACGTTAATTATGAAGAATAGAAATTGGGATTTTAATTCTTAATTTTAATTATAATTTATATTGATTAATAGAAGCATCCTATGGGTCATATCCCTGTTATCCACAATTGCAGTACCACTGTACTGGAAATACGAAAAAGTTTAATTGTAGAAAGTTGAAATATGAATAATGAATGAACGGGACCTGAACGAAAATGAAAACAGATTTGTTTTAATCTAATAAAATATACTCTATAAAAGAAATTAAATGAACTTCAACACAAGTACATTCCTTATAGATTCGTTCAGCTGACGCAGTTATTTTTTTAAACCTAATTTTTCTTTTTGGGGGGGTGGGGGAAGAACACGTCTCTCCGCTGTAGCTCTGCAAGACAAGGATATACTAGAGAGAGGGTTGCGGGTTAGGGGGGGGGGGGAGATCGGGCTGTGGCGGATGGCTTTTTAAATAATTCCCCTAAAATTAAACCGAGGAAATAAATCCACCAAAATCATTGTTATTGATCCTCCCGGTACTAACACCTCAAAATATTGCCTCAAAATAAACAATCCCTTAAAAGATGNTAAAAAAAATAATGAAAATAAACCAACCCTGCTTTTAAGCAGAAAAAAAAGAAAAATAAAAAAAAGAAGAAACCTTGAGACCTCGATTTCTTAAAGTTTCACTTCAAAGTAAGAGTATTTTTTTTTTACCGTAGAAATTATTAGTAGATGTTAGGTCAAGGATTTTAAATTTTAAAAATGTATATTTTTTTAATGTTGTACTGCTTTAATGAGTCTTTACTTTACTTGAAGTATTACTTGTACTAGTTATTTTTATCTGTAAATAAATTTATCATTGTTATTGTTTTTCATGTGGTTGGAGGATGTGAATCAATTTTAAAATAATGTTGCTCGTGATTTTCTTTATTCATTATTTCTGAATTTCGGCCTTTTTTTATAATTATTTGAAATTAATATAAAAATATGGTTAGGTAATTATCTCCACTGTTAAAAAAAACTAAATATACTCTCTCATTGATTTAAATTATTTTCCCGTCCCTCTGTGATGTTGATGCTGTCTCTCGAACGCGGAACGAGGGGACTTCCCACCGAGATTTCTGCAGAAGGGAAGCAGGAGATCTGTGGCCGGTGGAGACTAGCCAGGGGAGGTGGTCGCGGTCGGCAATGCGAGGACTCCTAGGAATGCTATTAGGATGTGGTCTCTTGGAGCACGGATTTATATTGAGGACAAGCTACATGGCCCCGGCTCTTATCGCTGGCACACACACCGCAGTCCGGGGAAATTCTTAACACGTCACAGCTGGCTGGGAAACATTCCCTTCATCGAGGCATTATAATGACTCTCGAACATCTCTCCTCTCACTGACGTGCAAAGAGAGAATTCACTACAAAACAGAAGAGCCCTCTTCCCAAAGATTTGCCCATTTGTCCAATCTTATTTTATTTTTTTTTTTTTCAAAAAATAATTAATATTTCAATGAAGTTTTTTTTGTAGTAGTGAAATAGTGTATTATACGATGATATTTCATACAATATTTATAAAATTAAGGTAAACTAAAAGCTGATGTGACAGTTCAAAATTATGTGTATATATATTTCTAGTTTTGAGAGTTAGACGGCCCCATGCATTTATTAAATATAGAAACAGTAGAAACTAAAAATAAATAAAAATTATTAAAGTCATCTGGTTTTATTTTAAAAAAAANAAAAAAAAAAAAAATAAATAGTGTTTTCTTGTACTTACACAAAAATAGTCCATCAGATTCGAGGGACTATTCTTTCACGAACAATTCATTCAACTCTCGATAATTTGAAGTTAAAGAGACTTATTAGATAATCGTTGAGAGTTCGAATTATCACATGGTCGGATGAAAGAACGTATAAGAAACAGGAAAAAAATTCATTATCTAAGAACAAAGAGTGTATTGTAAAAATACTTTTACACCAAAAAGTAAGACTAAAAAGCTTGGCTATAGACTGGTCATGTAAGTAGAGTGTGGGAATCGCTCACCAATCTTAGCTAGATTTCTTAAAGTTTCACTTCAAAGTAAGAGTTTTTTTTTTTTTTTTTTAACCGTAGAAATTATTAGTAGATGTTTTTGTTCAGGTTCGGTCAAGGATTTTACATTTAAAAAATGTATATTTCATTAAAGTTGTATTGTTTTTATGAGCCTTTACTTGTACTAGTTATTTCTATCTGTAAATAAATTTATCATTGTTATTGTTTTTCATGTTGTTGGAGGATGTGTATCACTTTTAAAATAATGTTGCTCGTGATGATATTTCATACAATATTTATATAATTACTGTAAACTAAAAGCTGATGTGACAGTCCAAAATTATGTGTATATATATTACTAATTTTGAGAGTTAGACGAGCCCAGGCATTTACAAAATATAGTAACAGAAGAAACAAAAAATAAATAATAAATATTTTTAGTCATCTGGTTTTATGACAATGTAAGATTTTCAGTATCCAATCTCTAAAAGAACTGGTCCAACTTGCACCATGTTGATAATGTGGTGTTTAATGTATTGCCAAAATTCTCAATTATTTATAAAAATCAGTAGGGATAACGTATGCTACTATACTAATAGTCCTATTACTGTAAAATACATTAAGGAGAACGTTTTTGGGATTTTCATTCTTCAAATGCTATGTTTTATTAGCATAATTAGAGAAAGATATCTTCCTATTCCTTGAAATGTTATACCTACAAATTTNAAACATTCAAAGATTCATGTTATGCGTCAAGGTTCATGCATAAGGAGTTAATTATTTATAATAATATAATAATTTCATGTTTCTTTTTTAAAATTATAGGTTTTTCAATGATATT
This sequence comes from Oncopeltus fasciatus, assembly GCA_000696205.2. NCBI lineage: Eukaryota > Metazoa > Arthropoda > Insecta > Hemiptera > Lygaeidae > Oncopeltus > Oncopeltus fasciatus. Next base: position 24,424 of record KZ809235.1, on the reverse strand, counting down.
TGAAGAGTTGACTTGTTTGAATTCTAATTGTCTTAGTCCTATCCCGTGCAGTCCTGGACACAACAATCTGTCCTGCACGTGCCGAGATTGAAATAAACTTGTCGTAGACTCGATTTTATATTTCAATTTGAGTTTACAGCCGTACTCCGCCTTCTGCGAAAACAAAGTGAGCCCTCTACCTCGAATCCGCATAAAGTAATACGGCCTTTTTAGTCGTACTCCTGGCCGTAAAAGAAAGACGCCTTTATCGCGTAGGCTTTCTGTCGGACCTGCACGCACCCACAGCTCGAGGAATTTTATATTTCCTCAGACCGGGCTAAGATTATTCTCTCCTTGGGCTTTCTTTGTTTAAGTAATATCGGAATTATATCATCCCGGGGCCCGGGTCCCCATCCCGGTCGTTACTCCTCCTTCTCCCTGGAGACGTACCATCAATAATTTTATTTTTCAATAACCATAAAAGGATAAGGTGTTCCCGGGTGTTAGGGCGGAGGTTTACAACTCCCAAGGTGGGCCCTACGTCCCAAACCCCGCCTCTTCCCTCAGGCTTTATTGTGTCAGTTATAACCTTACATATACAGGTATATGGAAGCCGTATGGGAGGCTATTTGTTTATGTAAGCTTCTTCAGGCTAGAATTTTCCACGTGTTATTGTCCTACCGAATCCTCCAACAAACTTCCTTCTACTTCCTTCATCTTGAAAGATTTAACAACAATGCGATCGCATATCTGCCTAACACGATTAAGTGATAAACATTTAAATAACCAAGTGAAAGAATGAAATTGTATGGGAATATGGAAGAAAAATATGACAGAATGAAATTATGCCATTTTTTTATCAGTACAGTTTGAGCATACCATCTTGACGATTCATGTATTTTCTGATGTATTTCACCGTATGGATCTTAATTATGGATACTCCTTTTATTATTTTATTTACAATTACATTCAATAATAATAAGTAATTTTTTTTTATTTTTTTCATAATCAAACTTCTTTGTTTTGCATTTTTTAATAATTTTTTTAAAATTGGTGTGATGACGTGTTTGGCATGAAATACTCCATGAAGTTCATGTTGATTATGAACTAATATTTATCATAATCATAATCCCCCCCCCCCCAAAAAAAAAAAAAAAAAAAAAGTGTTTTCTTGTACTTACACAAAAATAGTCCATCAGATTCGAGGGACTATTCTTTCACGAACAATTCATTCAACTCTCGATAATTTGAAGTTAAAGAGACTTATTAGATAATCGTTGAGAGTTCGAATTATCACATGGTCGGATGAAAGAACGTATAAGAAACAGGAAAAAAATTCATTATCTAAGAACAAAGAGTGTATTGTAAAAATACTTTTACACCAAAAAGTAAGACTAAAAAGCTTGGCTATAGACTGGTCATGTAAGTAGAGTGTGGGAATCGCTCACCAATCTTAGCTACATTCCTGAACTTCTTAATAAGCGTTACTCGTAAAGAATGTATAGACTATAAATGTTATAAAATTACATTTTATTATTTTTATGATGTGAACATTACTTTGAGTCGAGTAACAACTCTTTCATGTTAGATTTCAAACCAAAATTGAATACCTTCAAGGTCTTGCTCTGAAAAGCCTTAGTACCGGACATAGTTTCTATATTGCAATTGTCCGCCCAATATGAGACATTACATTCTTAAATGTTTTTCATAATAAGCAATTTAAAAAAAAAGAAAAAAAGTCATTGGATTTATAAATGTTTTAAAACTACATTTTATACTTATTCTGCACTATATATTTTTTCGCAAAGGAAATAATGAAGAAATTTTGGAAAATAATTTTGGTCTTCCCCCACCTGTATCACGAGTTCAGCTATCAACCTATTCATTCAGCAATTTGTAAAAATATATTTAAATACTGAATTTAAATTTACAGGTAATGTATATATATTATATGTATTTTTAGTTTCTCGTATGTTGGATAAAAGAGCTGTTGAATTTTTTTTTCAAAAAACGCGTCATAGTACCAATTTAAATACCTTGATTCCTTACGCTGAAATGCTATCAAAATCTTTTATATTTTTTTTAATGCTAAACACAGGAATTAAAATTTGTTATTTTACATCTTCACAAACCAGTCTTAATTGATTACTTAATTAATGAACCCTGTTCCCATTAATATGTGTTTGTTTTATAAACAAATTTACAGTTTGGAAGGATATTTATTATATAAATTTGTATGTATAAATAAATGGGTATGTTCAGATGTGTAACTTATTCAATGAGGCGAAAATAATGGGACCTCATTTAGTTTGAAAATTAATGGCCATCAGATGACAAGTATTTACTAATTACAGAATGGAATGGAATGTATCTTTGACACATGATTGGAGATAATAGACTCCATGAACAAGTGCAACTGAACTGCAGGCTAATTGCATTCTCTATTTCATATACGACCTGAGAGGACATTGCCCTCATCGCCCGGTATGATATTCAGAGAGAAGGGTAATAATTACCTACGTATATAAATAATATAAATTAACTACTCCATTATAATTATATACTAATATTCGGCAAATACAAAGCACTGCTTTGATGACAAATTTCTCTTCAAACACTGGAGATTGCATGTATATTTCGAAAGTCCACCTAAAAATTAAATACCTACATGGAGGTCGTTAACCCAGAGCTTACGGTGAAATGAGCAAATTCAAATTAACCTATTATATTTATAATAGCGAAAAGTTAAATAAAATAAATCAATATAAATGTTAACATAAATAAAAACCTATGTATCAATAAGTAAAATTTTATAGCAGCATTAAATACATAGTGATTATTAGTAATTTATTTGCATTGACGAAATTAAGTTAAATTTTCAAAATTAGTTACAAAGTTTTAAATGTTATAAGTAATTCAACTTTATTCTCTTTTGGGGATATTCTTTCGATTATAACAATAATGATTAAAAAAATAATAATGAATTTATATATTTTACGATGAAAAATCATTTATTTCTGATGTGAATTCAGATATTGTATTTCCATTCTGGGGGCCTGTAAAATAAAGTGTAATGTTCAAAAAGAAGTTAAAATTATAGTAAAATATGTCAATCATTAAAATGCAAAACAAATGAATAACTAAATAAAATCCGCACTAACAATGAACTTATTGAAAATTTACTCCTGCTCGCCAGGAAGTTGGTAGCTGTACTCAAATTTATACTATAAAATATTATATAAANCTATAAAATATTATATAAATAGTATTACCTAATAAATACTTTAATAATTTAATTATCATCACAATTAAAACTAACAATTAATAATAAAACTTATTTAACATCACTATAATATGAACAAATAAGGAACATCAGTTTTTAGTTTATTTTTTTGGTTTTAGCAAGCCAATTATTACTTTTTAGTTAATTTAAAGTTCACTTAATATGTTTTGCAGGAGCTCCTGGTGAGAGTCCGATTAAATCGTGAAACTAACAGAGTAGATATTTAACTAAATAAATTAAAATGTTTATTTTAATAAACCATACATTTGATTTACCCTTTTATGCACATCCCTTTATGAGTATCTTAAATGTAAAAACGGACCCTTGCAACATATTCCAATATTGGATTTTTTATTTCTTGCATACTCTTCTCAAAAACTGAAAGGTATTTTCACTAATGTTTAATTCTATTTTCAAATGTATTAAATTTTTTACAGAAAATGCTTTACGTTTTCATAGCCCACCAGTTTAATATTACTTACAAATATTTTAAAATTGAACATGAAAAAAAACCTCTTAATGACTAAATTTTATTATTAATTATTAGTTCATATTATAGTGATGTTAAGTAAGTTTTATTATTAATTGTTAGTTTTTTATTACTGTGATGGTAATTAAATTATAAAAGTATTTAGTAGGTTATGCTATTTATATCACATTTTATATGATTATGTACATCCACATAATAACTATTCGAAATATCTTCAAGCTTCTAAAAATATCTCCCTGGCGTTAATGACTAAAGGTTGACACGCCATTAAAAAAAAAGAGAAAAAAAAAGGAGGAGTATTACCCTCACTCTTCCTTCCAAATTTAGTAGACATATCTTTTGTTCATTGCGTAGTTGTTTATCGTTCTCTCCGGCTTGTAATTTTTTTTTTTTTTTAAATTACTCTTATTTATACTCTCTTGAATGAAACATGGAAAATCTGTTCAGATTACATAGCTTCTGCTTTTTAGCATTTTATTTTTATCACATTTATTATAAACCTCTTTGATGAAGTGTAATATTTAATAATTAAATTTTATAACAACCAATTATTTTAAAATCAAAACTTCCTTGTTCTTTGAATGCTTTATTGCTGATCAAATGAGCTAAAGGAAGTGATACGAGATGATTTATTGAATTCCTAAGACATAATAATATTTCATGTGCATCTCCCAGCCTGCATCTATCAAGTTGAATCGAACTGCATCTTTTGATATTAAAAAAAAAGTATATAAAGCTAATAAATCCATTTTTGCGCAATGAATATTTATTAGACAATGAGCGCTTTCAGAATCAATAATCAATATTCTAAACTCAATCTTCATATCCTTGTCTGTTCATCAGAAGAAAGGCCATGTGATAAAATCTTTGTATGGTGTTTAGCCCATCACTGAATGATGGTGACTGATCTCTGAAAATAGATTCATTCATTTAATTTACTTGCGAGGCATAAATTAATATACTATTTTTCAATGAAGGCTTCGTTGCAGTATTAGATTCATGAAATCGATTCAATGATAATTGAAACAAAGCATTCTTGCCACTTTTGCACATACTATTTTGTATAATATTTATTATCTATTTCTTAATAATACAGTAACTTATTTCAAAATGACTGACAAGTAAATACAACTAAACTTATAATATATTAAATTATTCCAATGGCATATTGGACCACTAAATGTTGTAGATAGATTGTTTTAAAAGGAAATAACTCACTAAAATTAGTAAAAATTTAAATAAAACCTATACTGATGTTTCACTAAATAAAAAATTTTAGGGCCCGTATTAAATTTTAATGGATTCGAGGTACTTTTTTTCTTGAAACTTATTTAAACAAATTTATGTCCTATACTATCTGAGTATTGTTTCTTTTAGCGATATATATTTTTTTTTTTTACTGATGCGAATTAAAAGTCTGTTAATTAAAGGCCATGATGGGAAAATAAGTGTAGCTTTATGCCCTTTTTAAAAGCGCCATTAAAAGGGCTTTGAGGACTCAAGAGGCCTAGTAGTGTTGAATTAAACGAGAGCGTTAGTCGCCTCTCCATACTCAGGTACATCTTTCCATCTTTATTGCAGCGGGAGCTGTAAAGTTTATCACACACTAAACAAAACATGTTAATGGAAAAGACTTGTACGCCAAGCCCTAATTATATCACTTAAGTTTATATTACTGCGATAAAAAAAAAAATATATTGTCAACAGAAATTAAAAAAAAAGTTATCTAAATGAGTTGTACAGAGAAGATTTAAAACATAACTCAGTATTTGTGTTGTGATTCAGTAATAATGGCGACATCATTATAGATATATATATCAGAGACTTAACTATTTTTGCGGCTGTTGAGACATTTAGACTTGCTAAAAACGCTGAAACATCCTCACAAATATTAGCAAATTATTTTGATCAAGAAAATTTTTATAACTCCCTCCTTGAGATTATTAATCGCTAAATTTTTTTAAATTATAATTTCAGTATATTTAGCACTTAACAAACATTTTTATTGAATTTTTCTTTCAAGTACACCCAATTAAACTTAAATAGTGAATCTTCATAACTGAGCCTATTTCAGTGTGTTCAAATTTGAAGTGACGTTACTTAAGCACTTGAGATATTTTCTGAATTGATTTGGAAATTTTTATATCTTTTATTTAACTTCAAACTACTGAAACTAAGAAGGGAACATGTAGGATAAAATAGTGGAGAGAATAAAGAGGGTTAGATACAGGGTTGGGGTATAGTGGAAGGGTTAGAAATATAAGTAAAGTTATACTTTTTTTAAATTTAATATGTTATTATTACTCATATTGAAAGTATATGAACAATTTAACTATATAAGGAAAGATGATTCAAAGCTTAATATAACTTTTTTATTTATTGTTGATGAAGATTGAAATTTTTAAAAGAATTAATCATTATTAATTTGTGTACAATATCTGTTGCATTAGTAGCTGAGGGTTAGATTCATGTTGTTAGGGCAAGAATAATTTGTTTTTATTATTAATTTAAATAATCTTACCTTTTTTAAATTATCTTTAATTTTCATCACTTATTCTCTACATTCTTAAATAGATTTCTGATGGAGAGAAAAAATATATTTAAATTATTTTCTGTGTTTCTTTAAAACATTTTATGGAATTTTCAAAGTATTTGATTGATTTTTTTTTCGAATTCAAAGGACTGCTAATTAAGAATTTGTTGCAAGTGAAGTTTATTGCTTAATTAATAACATAATTTAATTGCATTGAAATTTTTAGATTACTATTATTTTAGAATTGATTATTATTTTTTTTAAAGTAAATTTTGGCCCCCTTCATTTATTCTTCATTTTTAAAGACACTCGATATTTTCTCATGTATCTAAATTTATAGCTCTAAAAAATTATATTATTTAATATTTTTCTTAAATTACTATCAAGCATACTCTGGAAATCTTGAATTCATAGAGCACATAAACTGGCTTAGTCGAGAAGATCCGTTCAGGACACAGAAATTTGTTGGGTTAGCTTTAACAGTGCTATGAATGTTTAGAATAGAATGATATCTGTAGATAATCCTAGCTTATTAAGCCTAAGTAGTTGGATGCAAGAAAAAATATTCTAAAACGTTTTAATTAATAATAATTAAGAATTTTATGTACTTTTATTAATTTAAAAGAATGTCTAAGTTTTAAAATTAAAGAAAAGATATGCTTTTACCTTAAAATTATTTTTTTAATGATTAATTTTAATAAACAGTGCATTGTAACTTAATGATATTTCAATTTTTTTTTTCTTGTCAATAAGTTGTTTGTTTACATGTTTTTTCAAATTGGTTCTTTTTCAAATTGTTTCCATAAACTTTTAATTTTCTTACATAGCTTTCTACATTCATACTCTTGATATCACATTATATTATNTTGTTTTTCATAAACTTTAAATTTTCTTACATAGCTTTCTACATTCATACTCTTGATATCACATTATATTATTGCAATTCTCTATTATTCTAATTTCAAATATTATTGTATTCTCATGACATTGTATTTCTACAGCCCTGAAGATGGCTTACAATGTAAGCCGAAACGTTGGCAGATAATCCTTTATTAAAAAAAATCATTTTTTAATTTGTGTTTTTTTGGATCTACCTCGACCGAACCCCAACTAAAATCATCTTAGGGTAGCTCAAAGTATTTTTCGTAAAAAAAAAAAAAAAAAAATTATTGAAGTAGTTGAGAGTGGCTTTAAAAAATCCGAAAAATAACAAACTTTGAGTTAGTTGCTTATTTCTAGATAATTAGTATTTGCCAATTATATCACCCTGTTTAGTTAGTGAAGCTTTAAAAGTTACCCCTTTTCTCAAGGAATCCTCCCACCCTTAAGAAAATGGGGTAGTTTGCAGATAATTCAGAATTGCATATTCAAAGCTGCTGCAGATGACGCTATTCTGCAGGCTGTTGATTCTAACGAACCTCGGACGGACCGATGTTCCTCTCTGCCATATAATTTGCATCTTCTTCTATTTGGCTTTTATTTCACTCCCTCCATCCCTCTATCGCTCTCCTCCTCCCTCTCCTCGCCATTACCCCCTCCCCACCCCTATTCAGGCTATCCCATTTCCCTTAGTCCCCCTCTCTCTCACCCCAAACAAATTTATGCTCGTCATTACTAAATGCTCTCTTCTAAGTGTTTTTACTCTCCATTTCTCTGAGCCGGCTAAATCTTGGCTTTCTCTTCCCCCCGGCCCATACATTTGTAACTTAATGATTTGTCTTATTTGAACAAGTGTAAGAGGAAATTGTCTCTGGCGTTATTGTGTTTATATGAGTTGGGGTTGACCGACCAGGCGTAAAACACTAGATAAACACTTTTTAAAACAGTCCGACGTTATTCCTCTTTTTGGCCGTGACCATTACATCGCTCAGTTTTTTTTCTCTCTTTTGAGAAAGAATATTTTTTTTTTCAATAAAATTTCTTTTGATATCATAAAAATGATCTCATTTCAAAATTTGTACTTAACAAGTGTTCTTCGTACAAAGGTTATGAAACATTTTCTTTGTAATTCACTAAAGTTTTTGTTCTACAAATTTTTTTATAGCGCAAATAAAAATGAAGTTATAACAATTTAAAATGTATTTCCCCCTCTGAATCTCCAACCCCTCCCACCTGGGCTGATTTCAGCAATTATTGAACTCAGTCAACGATTTTCAAAAATAAACTTAAATGTCGATTGTATACATATGTATATACAAATATATACAAAAAAAAACTACTTTAACGTGTACTCAATACACTA
>KZ809234.1:77327-112606 GCA_000696205.2 Oncopeltus fasciatus | reverse complement strand
ACGCCATTGCCCTGATGATGGCTTACTAGCTAAGCCGAAACGTTGGCATAAATAAAAATATTACTCCAAATTTTGGTGTATATTTTTTTTCTTCCTGGCCGAAACCCCGACCATTCTCACATGATATTCGAGACGGCCAACTAACCATCAACCATGTCTAAATGTTTTATATTTTGCAAATAAATTAAAGTAAAAGTAAAGATTTCCATGGAGTCAGATGGAAGGGAGGGTTGGATGCAACAGTTGACCTATATTTGAAAATAATACACTTACGTTGAGTCGCTTTTAGATACAAATCAAACATATTGTCCCAATTACTGAAACGTATCTATACTTACATTAGCTAGAACTGATAAGTTATCTCAAGTGAATCATGAGACACTACAATGAATTATTTTTAAAAAAATCTGAGATAGTCACAAGGACTTGAGGAAGTTCAGTAGAGGGATGTCACACAAGCGATGAGGTATATTTGATGCTATGCTAAACGAAAGATCGTGGGATGGCAAAGCGACCATAATTAGCCACACGGGGTCAGCTATACAAGAAGAGCCATTAAAAAGCAATTTCAAGTTCTTGCACATAGGGGCGCTATGTGAGTGTGCAGGGAAAGGGGGTGACTTGGCCCAACAACCATCTCCTCCCGAAAGAGCAACCAACATTAGCAGCAAATAGATAAATAAACAAACTCCTGAAAAATATAAATAAACCATACGCATAGCAAGAAATATAAATAATAAAATAAAAATAAAAATTATTTTGTTTTATTTATGAAAAGTTTTCAAAGGTACATACCATGAAACGGTAATATATCTTAAATACTTAATCTACTTAATAATTTGTTGGAATTGAGAGGATTTTCCGCATTATATATCCCTGGCGTTAATGACCAAAGTTTGACACGCCATCAAAAAAAAAAAAATACATGAAAGATTTATATAAATACTGTAAATGACGAATTTATCTAATTAACGGGAGAGAAAAAGGAGCTTAAAAGAATAAACTTCTAAAACTGCCTCGGAAAAGTGGGGAAGCACTCTTTATATTCGTAATATAAATATTTTTATTATTTATAAATAGAAAATTATCATGGTATAGAACATAAATTTTAAAACACTAGATTTTTTATCACATTTGTTCTACGTTTTTTATTTATGATATATTACACGAAAACAAAAAATTTTGGTCTTTTTATAAACCCCCTTCTTGATCTCATGTGATAACAATAAAAAATTAATTCGTTCAACAATTAAAGGCGTAAATATCTCATTTAGTTTCTATATTTTAAAAAAATTCATCTTATACTTGTACGTATGTATGGACAATTATGAACGGAACATATCTTTAGCTCTTCGAATGATCGGTAAAAATTAGTTGAAGTTTCCAAAATGACGCGTCATTGTACCATGCTGAGAAGCTTGATTTTTACCCTATAGAAATTGTCCGAAACATACTAAATGGATTTAAAAAAAAAATAAATAAATAAAAATAATGGCAGTCCTATTCAAATATTACGATATTAATACATCTATTTGTATATTAAAATAATTATACAATTTGGTAACTCAACAAAAAGGGTTGTTGATCATGAAAGCAAATAGATACATATAATAAGCTATCATACCTTCTATTCTCCGTCTTCGTTGGTTTCTGCAAACTATCCTCCGTTGGCGAGCGCTTTCGGACATTGTCCATCTTCTTGGCCGAATACATGTGGGTCAACGGAGGATGGTTTGCAGAAACCAATGAAGACGGAGAATAGAAGGTATGATAGTTCTATATTCATTGGTAGTGAAAATAACCTTTTAGATTATGTACATATAATGAGTGTAATATATCCAAATGATTACTAGTGTATATATATGTAGAGTATCATATACAGCGTTTAAGTATATCGAATTAACTTTAGGGGCTAATTGAAGGCATGGATCATGCGTGAGGAAGGAGGCAGGAGATTTGCATAATTGAGGAAGTGAGGGTTAAAGGATAATGGGCCAACTTACATAAGACCTGATGCAGACTCCTTGACTGACACATTAATGAAGGCATAAAACTCCCAAGGAACTGACTTCCGCGTCCTGTTCCAAAATGAAGAGCCGGTCTTAGCGGGAACACTCCTCGGGAGGGACTGTGCTCTGGGAACCCACTGTCCAAGCAGGAATGTCGAAACGGCTGAGGCAGGCAGGTCTGAAGATCAACAGCTGAATATTGCAGTACGCCGTCCGGGAGGAGCGGGCAGGGTACGAAGTCCGCCCCCACGGACGGCGGTATTATAGTTATTACTGGACGCGGTTACGGTACTTCTCGTCAGCTGGCTTGGGGCTACAACTACCGCATCAAGGATGCCGCATGGGTCGAGCCAAACCTCGAGGCGAACAAACAACTAAGACGCAACAGCTAAAGAATTATTTTCCTATGAAATATAGTATTCAGCGGGAAATACAAAAATCATAAGCAATAAATAGCAAAAAAAAAAAAATAAAAAAAATAAAAAATAAAAAAAATTCAAAATTAACAAATTTTAAGAAAGACTTAAAAATCCACCTCTTACAAAAAAACGTAGAAACCAATTCAATATTCAGGCTTTTCATTGCAAACAGCTGAATCAATTCATTTCAGAAACACAATACGTAGGAGTTGAACGTAATTCTCTGATTTTTACTTTTCGTAAAAGTCATAAGGAAAAACATCTGAGTGAAAAAATTCAGGGATACAAGAAAGATGAGCGAGCCCATTAAACCTTCCTTGCCTGCTTAGAATTTGATTTCTTTATATTTTTTTTTTTTTCATTACACCAAGAGAATTATGTATTAATTGAACATAAATAATTGATTTGTTCTAGTTCAACAACCTCCTGCAATGCTGTCATCCTCATCAATTAAAGTATTTAATATTCATTACTAACAGAAAAATATTCAGAGCGAATTAAATATTCAAATTAATTAAATAACCTTTTAAAAGCGATGTTCCATTCATGAAGAAGCTACTAGTCAAGAGCCTTATCTCGCAACTAAACGACAAATGTATGAAGTAAGTTCTTCGTTGTTTAGTGGAATAGACAGTTGCAGAAGTGAAGTGGAATGTTCATGCTAAGACACGAAATAATGGTGAAAGGCTGATTAGAGGAGTTACGAGATAGGCGCATTTTCCAACTCCAAATGACGAAAATGGTTCGCACTAAGTTCATAAGCCTTAACGGACAGATACTTCTGACGGTCCAGTAAAAGTACGTCCAGCGAGAGGACTATTCCTAATCAATAGGCTAGCTATTGCGAGGCGCGTTCCCTGTCATGATCTCGGCACGACCTCCTTCACGAAAAAGGTCAGGAATTACCCACCAAAACAATGGCCCGCTTTTCCTAATGTCAACAGCCTTCTTATCCGGCACAGTCGACCGAGGAGACCGGTCATTGTTCGCGATGGCTCCACACTTAAGTTGATAAGAGCGCGACTACAACCGGAATCCAACGCTAAGCCAGCTACTAACAGCGATAATTAATTACTTCTTAGGTATTCCCTTCAGACCGCTTCTCCCCTACTACATAACTTTCTTCAAGGTCGTTTTATGTACAAAAAAAAATTAACGTTTCTCAGTTGACAAATAAATTAATTATTGGGAAAAGAAAAACTCTTATCTTTCCAATTTGATTGTTTTTAATTACACATAGAACTCTTCAGCTTTTTTTATTTTTATTCTTTTCTGTTTAACAACGGTAAATTTAGGCCACAAGCAATAGATACGATCTAAAGATTTAGCAACAAAGAAAAAAATTATCAGTCCTTTAGGTAAAGAAATTCATTAGTTTTACAAAATAATAAATAACTTCATTATCGGTATAATAACCGATCGAAGTTAAGAAATGAACTTTCTTGATTTCTAAAGGACCTAAAGATATTTGAAAGACAATTTCAATTTATATTTTATATAAAGGGGTCAGGATCGCATTTGGGGAAGGAAAGTATTATAGACACGATTTTGTAAACAATCAATTTAAAACTGTCAATAAGAACGTTAGGTATTATCCCGTGAGAAATAAATCGGGGTATTGGCCAGGATGAGAAAAATTTAGTACTCCAAAATTGTTGTATAATTATTTTGTTGTATTATTGGCATAAGTTGTTGGCATAATAATAAAATAAAATAATTATCCAATAAATTTGGATCTTTATTCCTATCCTGGCCGAAGTCCCGCTTAATTTCTCACGCTTAATACTCGGTGACAAAAATACACTACCATGCTTGATAATAAAGTTCAATAAAATCATAACTCAAAGACTCTAAAATAAAAAATGCAATAATATTTAACTAAATATTTTATTTAAAAACAAATCATTATTTTTAAAGTTAACTTTAAGGATGTATGATCGAACATATAATAATATTTTAAAAACAGACGTTACAAACGTAATATATATATATATATCTTTTTTGTATAACCTTAACTCAAGTCTTCATGATTTCCAACAAATCGACGAGACAATCATTTATAAAAAAGTTATGTTATAGAAAGAAAAAAAATTACTATAAAATACAAAATTGAGAGCACAGGAACGCTTCTTCGAGAGATTGATTTAGTTTGGCAATAACTGGGAAAATACACCTGTGGCTCTCGGAAAGTTCTGGCCATCTAATAAGAAAGTCTTAACCAATAATATGATTGCCGAAAAAGCCGAATGAGATGGTATAGTGAGCACTGAGCAAACAAGAACTGCAAAACCTATATTTTGTAAGGCAATGTTGGCCGGTGGAAATATACCAGATGACGCAGAAAGAGGAAGATGACAAACGTGGCTGGCAGAGGGAGATGCCGCAGAGGTACCACTGCCGAGGGGCAAGCGAGTCGCAAGGTAGCCCCAAGAAGGAAGAGGATGGAAAGCGGGGTTACCCTGACTACGGCGATCAGCGGCGGTATGCACTCTCTTATCGATCTGCAGAGAGAGCCCGCCACTTCTTCAGTAGGCCTTCCACATACACGGCCGCCAAAACCCACCCGCTACACTCCGACATACATTCTGATGGACACCAGTCACTAAACGATCAATAGCAATAGATATAGAAATAGAGTAGAGAGCTACATTTAACATAGGAAAAAACTAACAATATTTATTCAAAAGGAGAGTTTTGACCCTAGATATTATTATTAGATCATTTTAGTTGGGGTTCGGTCAAGGTACCGAACCCTAACTACCTTGACCGAACCCCAACTAAAATCATCTAATAATAACAATATTTATGTTTTTTGTTGGGGTTTGGTCAAGGTAGATCCAAAAAAATAAAAACTTTACAAAAAGTGTATTTTTTTAAAGATTACCTGCCAACGTTTCGGCTTACATTGTAATTCATCTTCAGGGCTGACTATCATGAAAACAAGAGAGGTCGTCCTGTCCATAAGTTCACATTTCCATGACTGTCATGGAATCAGAAATTTAATCATCACAAATTTAACGTCTTTTTTTTAATTTGTATTTTTTTTTTTTTTTTTTTAATGCATTAATCTTTTATGTCATTTTTGTCTTTATTTTATGTTTTTAAATGCTACACTGCACTTTTTTCACAAGATAGCAGCCATATCGTCGGCGAAGTCAAATACCCATATTGTATTGAAAAAAAAAAAGAAAAAAAAAGAAAAAAAAACCAGCATTATTTTATTACGCTCTCTTCCATTCTAAATTTCTTATATCTTCTTCAATATCATGAAAAAATGAAAAACTAGAACGTTATTAAATTTTCAAATATTAACTGTAGTTTTTTTTTTTTTTAAGCAACAAATANAAATACATTTTTTTATTTGTGTTTTTTTGGATCTACCTCGACCGAACCCCAACTAAAATCATCTTAGAATAATATCTACGGTCAACAAACTCTGTTTTTCAACATAGAATATTAAATTTTCGGGAAGACTTCTCGCCTTTCGTCAGTCAGGACTCCTCCCTATATTAGCCCCAGGAATTCTAAAATCAAGTGCAAAGAGATTTTTCAACATCTTTTTAATCTGAGAAGGAAGAAGAGAATGCCATCAGGAGACGACTATAATTGTCCCGGCATTCAAGAAGAGGGACAAAACAGACTGTCAAAACTACTCTTTGGATGTTCCAAGGTTTACTCAAAAAGTTTTTATTAGAATTTTTATTCTATTCCCTTGCATTTAATCGTTTAATACAGAAGACATTTTTATCGTATTGAATGTTAGCAAGAAGTCTTAATCTAAATTTTTATTTGAATATTACAAGGGCAATGCTTATCAAAAATTGGAGGAAACTGTTATCAGTTGGAAGATGTGAAAAGTGGGCCTACTCAAAATAGCTTATCACAACACAAAGTTTGATTAAAAAGATATTTATAAAGTATAATAATAAATACTATTGTTATTAAAATTTAGTTTTCGAAAACAAGTTACACACTTTATTGAATTATTTTTTGTGTTAATACAAAAAATAATTAATTCAAAATACTTATTCTTAAATAAATAAAGACCTATATATTCAATTTGTTGATCCAATAATATATTTTATACTCATTTTTGTAAATTTAGTTCTTAATAAAAGTTATATTAGTAAAATATAAGCTTACGAATACTGTGTTATTTTGTTCTTTCCCCTGTGTAGGCCCTGATGAAGAATAAGAATTAGTCCTGAACCAGACAATAATTCGCTGAAGACGTCACATATTTGAGACGAAATTCACATTTATAACTAGATATGCGTAAATGAAAATAATAAAAAAACTAATATAAACAACTAATTTTAACCTGTGAAATTGTTTTTTGTTCTTATTTGATTTATAAATAATGTTGAATATTAATTTGAACTGACATAACTAATTTTTTATGAGGATTTTACTACATCCCTGTATCAATATATACAGAATCCGCTACAGAAATTAATTAAAATGTAATGATGGCTTAACGCAAATCTACCAGTTTCAAAAGTTGATTGAGTATGACTTCCTTCTATAGTTGTGATTTCAGATAATTTAGTTATTTTAAACAAGATTAATTATATTCCCTATCCACGTACGAATAAGCTAAATGTTTTATCATGTGAGAATGGTCGGGGTTTCGGCCAGGAAGAAAAAAAATATACATCAAAATTTGGAGTAATATTTTTATTTATCAATGTTCTAAAATTTATAGGCACATTTATTAATAATATATGTTTTAAGAATTTTATACTGTTTGGAGAGGTAAAAAAACTATTTTTTAGACTATAAAAAAAATATTTACAACTATAGTTGTAAGACTCCCACAACTATAGTTTAGAGGAAGTGGAGACTATGGGGCTGTTTGATGTCATTGCGAAACTCCAAGTCTTCCTGAGTTGTGGAAGAGCCATCATAAAGTACTCAGGATTTTGAAATGTCTCATCCGAGTAACCGTCTGATTTCTCAAAGGTGGCATTTCTCTAATCCTGACTTGGGCCGGCAAGAACCCTTACGTAGAAAGGGACGGTACAGACATAGAGTCCTTTACGGAGAAAGTTAAAGGGTAACATTGTTATGGATATAACATAATAAATATTTTTCCACAGACAACTTTTGGCTGTACACCTTCATCAGATGTTAGTCGTCCACTCATGAGCGGGAAGCTGAAGACATTTGTGCAAATAATAAGATTTGGTTATAGAGAGACAAAGGAAGTAGTAACTTTCTGGAATATATACATATATTCCATAAATGGTTATAAAAAAAAACAACCAAAAATTATGGCCCGCACTGGTAATGCTTCTGTCTTTGGGGTATACTTCTCGGAGAGACAATAGCGACACTATTTACCTAGCACCTAATCAAGCGTAAAACAAATAAAATTTCTTTAGAAAAGAATGATATTTTTTTTTAAATGCAGAATACAGCGAAACTATTTACTACCAATTTTAATCTCAATTTACAAAAAAATATTTACACAATGTCGTTATATTTAACCATCATTAAGGAAATTTAACATATTATTTCTAAATAATAAAAATATAAACAATTTTAGTTAAAGATTAAGATTTATTAGGAAACTGACTAAACTAAGCGAACTCCTCAGCATAAACGTAGCATTCATCAGATGATACCAATTTTTTTTTACCTTTCCATATCATGTAGTCAGCAACACACAATATATATATATAATTAAAAAGTTCAATAACCAGATAAGAAAACTACGTGACGAAACACACATAGACAAATACAAATACTACAACCTGATTGCTTANTTTTTTTTTAACCGTATCTGTATTTGAGTCCATTGTACTGAACTACATTTTGCAACATAAATTAATTTTTTACTCGCACTTGACATTTTATCTCCGACTTCTATCAAACCGATTTAGCTCACGAACGAATTTAGTTATTCGAATTTAATTTAAAAAGGTGACTGCCAGATTTTATAATGGAAAAAAACTACAAAAAACTTAGGCCTTTAGGTCACAGATAAAAAACAAGCACATACACATACACAATTTAGTAGAGAATTTGTAGAGCGTTAAATTCTCTGCTAAGAATCTCCGCAGTCTAAAAACTCTCTATTTGAATTTTACACACACACACACAGAAGTTTATTTTTAATTTTAATTAACATAAAATAGATTCGTCAGTAAGCTAAGAGGGAATATCTAAATTTAAAGAAAAAAATTAATACTGACTTGAGAACAACCCAAAAGTTTGGAAATCGCTTTAAGGCGATAAGAGTGAAAAAGAAGCGAGATCCATTGTTGATTTAATTAAATTAGTGAACTTCTTTAATTATCTTCCTCAATAATTTAATCTATCATAGAATACTAAATTTTATAAACTAAAATTTGTTTTGCTAAGTAGTAATTATTTAAAGAGTTGAGAAAACATCCCCATATAACGGGAACGAATGATTACTCTATAAGAAATGATTCAATATTAAATTACAAAAAAAAAGTAAATAAAACTTCTTGAGAAGAACTATCATAACGAGGCTAAATCTTTTTCTTTGCTGATGGAATACCTCAACGAAGTCAATTTTTAGTTTTTGTTCTTTGCCTTTTTTTTTCCCCAATCTCAGAGGTCCCAAGCTGAAAGGAAACCAACTGAGTGGAGAGAAATAAAAAACCAAATAAAAGGGAAAAAAATTGATAAACTGAGAAGACCGAAGAATAAAGGGTTCTCTGTTTGTGTAAGTCTCGGATCAATGAGAACGCTCTTGAAATAACTTTTCTATCATTCACCTCAGCCATTGAGTTGGGGCTCATTGATTGCAGCGTAAAACAGTCGCCGCCATAAGCCTTTCTCAGAGCGCGGGCAAATATTTGCTTAGGTATGAAGGGGCCAGTTCTCCTGGCCATTCACCCACCGGATAATCCCTTGCTCCAAACTTTTTCCATTTAACTTGCTGCGAATAGCCTCTCTCTCTCTTCCAGGGCAGCCCCCTCTCGGATAGGGGTGGAGCCAATACGGGATCACTGTTGACAGATCCCGGAGGAGTAGCCCTGGATATTAGGGGCCCGTAACAGATTGAAGTGGTCCATGCCCATCATGGAGTGATTCCCTAAACCAAGCTACTGCTCAGAACAGGAGTCTACTGCTTACCTCTAAGAAAAACATATGTGCAATACGCTGGAAATTTTTAATAAGAAATTTTTGAAATTTAATACAAAAATGAGTACAATTTGGCAACATTAATTTCGATGTAAGAGCATCTTCAGTGCCTCAGATCACAATCACCACAGTTCATCTCGTTGACACTGACAGAGGCACTGAGGGCTCTCTCTAAGAAGTCAGTCACACAGGAGCAGTGTCAACTTTTTTTCTTTTTAATTAATTTATTTCGTTGTTACATTATATAAGTAAGTTTATATTTTTGGCAATTGCTCCCAATGTTGTTCAATGGCCGTGAGTGGCATTGACATGAGGGAGAGAACGGCCGCAAATCCGAAAAGTGAAAAAAAAAGTAATAGAATAACTAAAAAAACATGTAAATGAATAAATAAATTTAACTAGGTTCTCTTGTTACAGAAGATCACGGGGCCTTCTCCGTTTAAGTCGCCGTGTAAGATTATCTGGATGGGTTTGGGAGGATAGTTCATTGGCTAAGGAATTAGGATGTATAAGGCGGGAATGGAATTTTAAGAAACGGATAGGAACTATGTCTTTACGGAGGTCGATTTTGAGGTCATTGTGAAGGGTAGAGTTGGATACATAGAAGGGAGCATTAACGATGGTTCTGAGGGCTTTGGACTGGAAGGATTGGATGCGTTGCTTGTTGAAAGGTTTACCGGTGCCCCAGAGTTTTGTACCGTATGTCCTGTGTAACCTAAACTAATTTTTCCACTATTAAAGGCAATGAGACACATACGGCTGACTCTTGACAGTCAGGGAGAGTAGAATCGGAAGCGTTAAACATTTATATTTGCAGTAAAACATTAGAAGATGCAGTAAAAAATGTACAAAAAAAATTTATTATTAAATAAAAACAAATTGGTGAACCAATATGGTTTCATTTTAGTACCCCAGCTACCATGAGTTAAAACACGTAATTCGAATTCCATTTGCTATCCCCATATCTCTGAAGATGACCTGAGCCGAAACGATGGGAAAAATAAAACCATATTGGCTCACCAATTTATTTTTATTTAAAAATAAACCTTTGACAGAACCCCGACTATTTCCTTTTCCTGAAAAAAAAAAATTAAATTCATTGTCTATTGAGGTCTATTTATCTTACAGTTTACACGCATTTTGTGATAATAACGAAGTTTTAGCGCTTTTAAATATTATCACCCTGATTCTTGACAAATTTCATTCATGAGCAAATTCGTATAACGGCTTGTATAAAAAGCTCAAACTGTTCAATTTCATTGGACCCATGCAAATTTCATACTTGAATTTTGAATCACCTACCATAAATACCATAAAGGTTTTCCTAAAAATATGATAACACATTTTAGAAAATTTCCAACTTTCCTTCATGTAACTCACTGCCATAGGAAGGTCACCTAATAATGTAGGTACTCATCCAGAAGCTTGAGTAAAGTTAAAACTCCCCCATCAAGGAGAGTAGGAAAGAGATGAGTGACAAGTTCTCCTAAGGCAACCAACTGACACAATCACAATCAACAGTTTCCAGCAAAGTAACAGTATTTAGCAAACAACCCTTAGGAGCAGTGCACCAAAGGCAAGGCCCTCTGAACCAGGTTCAATAAATAGCCTGGAGAGGCCGCTGAGGTATGGGAGAAATGAGGTCAGCTGGGCGCTACACGCCCCCCCCCCCTCCCACTGAAATGTCACAAACACAATGGCATGACCGGCACTGCCATTAGCCGGCCATCCCCCTCCCCCACACACACACAACCCCCCGGCGCATGATAAAATAGAGGGATTTTTAATTAGACTCGGTCATGGAAGTTTACAATACCATCATACTTGCATTTCTACACTCTTATCGCAATCCATAAGCCTGATAATGTAACGCTACCAGGGCGGAAGGAACGATGTAAGCTTTTCTGGGACAGATAGATTTTTTATTCTATTCCCTCTCATTGGGCGGAAGGAACGATGTAAGCTTTTCTTTTAAATGGAGAAAATGAAGATATGAAGTACCTTTGGAAACTCTACATTCCCCGTAATATTCCAATTCCAAAACATGTAACTTTAGAATCTTCAACTGAATAGGGTATTTCTATAGGAGAATGCTATTGAAAATCTTAGGCTCGTTAAGTAATCAAATTTCAAAAGAACGTTATTCTAAGGAATATTTTAAGCTGCATCGCTCTTAAGACACAGATAAAAAATAAGAAGTTTTTTTTAAGTTAAGGAACAACGTTATACCAAATATAATATTCAAATATTCTAACTGCCCATATAATAAATATTAATTAATGAATGAAACGACGCGCTAGTTTCGGACAAAAACATTGAATGAACACAATACAACTGGCGTTGCAGGTTTAGTAACACCTTGTTCAGTAGCCATGGACGAGCTTTTACAGCAAATTACATGACTGCCTACGTATAGAAAGCTGTTTTTAATAAGCTGATTGCCTAAAATTGTTGCAGAAAAATTTAGTTTCTCCTTAGGAATATAATATATTTTCGAATAGAAACCTTCCTATATATANGGAAGATAAGATCTACCTCGACCGAACCCCAACTAAAATCATCTTAATATATATACCCCCTACGTTGACTAACTACATAACAGTTGGATACCAGGCGTTTCTAAAAGTAAATAAGAAAGATAAGAGTCTTCCAATTTTTAAAAACTTTTTCATTTTGTAGTAGTGTTTCATTTATGACCGATAGATCTTTCACAGGCATGTAACAATAAAACCAATTTTTACCTGCATTGTCGGAATCATGTGGCCTTAAGATAGCTGAAGAGTAAGAGTTAACCAATAGATGTCGATATGTTCCATTATAATAAAGAACTTGGAGTGCAGGTAAAAACTCCCACACTTTAGCCCCATTCCCCCCCAAATTATCAACCAAGAATCTCATATAAAGATAAAACTATTTTTGAGCAATTTTCGATGTAGGCCCAACAAGGCATTTCGAAAAAAATTCACAAAAAAAAGCTGTCATATAATGAATATTAGAATTAGGTAACTAATCTAAAGGGTTATCTAAAGGGACTATCAATGAATATAGAACTATCATACCTTCTAGTATCCGTCTTCATTGGATTCTGCCAACCATCTTCTGTTGGCGAGCGCTTTCGGACATTGTCCACCCTCGTGGCCGAATACATGTGTTCACTGTCAATGTCTGTATTCAGACTCCGAAAGCGCTCGCCAACAGAAGATGGTTTGCAGAAACCAATGAAGACGGATAATAGAAGCTATGATAATATTGGAATTCGCTAGAGAAAGCCGACCCCGGATCATCATAATGCTCAGGATAATAGAATAGGAATATTGTGTTGGGAGAGGGAGGAATTTGTATTCAAGGGAAGAGCATACATCACATTATGTAAGGAGAGACGGCTGGTGTCCTTAGATATGACTTAGAATAACAAAGGACTTCCACCTGCTGGGGCCTATTTCTGTCCTCTGCCGATCTGGGGTGATGGAACACCTTCTCACCCCCACCCTCTCTGGGCTTCCGAACTCCCATCTCCCCCTGCTTCCTTTTCAAATGTCAGCCCCACATCTAGAAATGTGCGGTCCATAACCCACACATCGGTTGGCCTAAATGTACCATTGAAGTTTTTTTTTTTTTTTTTTACTTTAAACTATAGTTTACTTATATGTAGACTTCCGGCGACAAGAGCCTTTAGAAGAGAAAAGAAAGAGAGTCAAATTGTGTTGACATTGTTCTCTTAAGTACTTATTTAATGTTCTTCGATATGCCTAAGTGAACTTCACCTTAAATAAAAAGGAGGGAGACATGCCATTTTTGTGACCTACAACTTCAAGCATGGGGAAAATTCCTTCTCCTCAGCTTTTCGCCTGTAGTAGAAAGCTTGTAACTTAAATATAATATTAACCAGAGTGATTCTACCTTTTAGTAGTTTACAAATGACTTTTGATAATTTTTAAAGTGTTCAATTCGTACAATTTACCCAGAAGATTGGCTAATATGATCATGTGATATAAAAATCACTGTCTTCCTAAGTAAAATTTTTCGAGGCGTTTCGGCAGACTAAGCAATTTCAGTGCATTAAGATTAAACGGAGACCACCCTCACAGTGTAAGACAATGCCGGCCGATAGCTCCATAAGTTTCAGAGTCATATCTGCTCGTTAGATTGCCTCTGGGGATGGGCATACACATCCGAAGAGTTTCCAGCAAGAATAAAAATATTCAAAATTTGGGTAAGGAATAGTTCATTTTTACCAGGTCAATTGGAGTTTTTAGCTCATGATTAGCTGAAATGATTCTGAGAGATAGAAAAAGAAGAAGTTAGTCGATATGTTTACTCATATACTGTTTTCTCAATACCATGTTTGGCAGCAGGCATGTTTTGACAGGTGCCACTGCTGCTAACACAAATAAAGACATATTTTTTTCAGACTAGTACGTTTTCATAGAGTATTCTAGGTAGGCCATTTAAACAATAACACTAACTTCTTCCAATATTAATAACAAGGCAAGTCCTAACTTTAAAAAACCAATAGTATTCCTTACTTCCACATAAATAAAGAACAAAACCTTTGCTTAAAAAGAACTAAAATACTCTAAAAATAAAATAAAATATACTCAGAAGAACCGTACCATCAAAACTGTCAGTATATAGACTTATATTGCAAAGCATATTATTTACATATGAAAGAATACAGTTTTATGAAAATGAGTAATTTAACAAGAAAAATAATATGAAAAAAAAAAGGGGTGAACTATATATTCAATAATTTATTTAAATAAAGGGCTTCCCTCCCCACAAAATTGCCAGGCCTTCCCCCGGCAAGAAAGTATCTGATGAGCACATCACTCAACTTTCCTCCACTCCAACTTTGTGTGCAAATTAATTTATACTTGGGCAACTTTTAATAAAAGGTAAACTTTTTAATGAATGTTATCGGTCTTACGTAAAAGATAAAAGGTAAAACCTTGAGATCAAAGTGCATTTTTTTTTCAAATGCAATTTTAATTTCTTAAAAATAAAGTATAATCTATATAAAAATCATAATATTCAAGCCCTTATTTACTCTTTAAACTAAGATGATTTTAGTTGGGGTTCGGTCGAGGTAGATCCTAAAAAACACAAATTAAAAAATGTATTTTTTAATAAAGGATTATCTGCCAACGTTTCGGCTTACAATGTAAGCCGAAACGTTGGCAGATAATCCTTCAGTAAAAAAAATACATTTTTTAATTTGTGTTTTTTTGGATCTACCTCGACCGAACCCCAACTAAAATCATCTTAGAATAATATCTACGGTCAACAAACTCTTATTTACTCTTCAAAGTTTTATGCTAAAGGTTTCAAAGTAAAAAAAAAAAAAAAATTTAATGCTCATAGATTTTTGCTTCTCTCTCAGAAAAAAAAGCTGAGCGAAATCCTAACTCATACATGGAAAATTTTAAATTAAATAAATCGATGCAGAAACTACACAATCTATTATTGTACAATGACTGTTAATTATAATTGAGCAAATCAATAGTAGTCATTTCTCTAATTTTATAGGCATTTAAAAATGTTCTACACAATACGAATAGCAAGTCATATCAATGATTATACGCGTACGTAGAAGTATATATCAAGTTTGTACTCGTACAATATAACTCAGAAATTCTTATATCTTAAGGAAACTTTTTTAAGACTAATTCATTTATTTATAGTTTTGTTACACGAACCACATGAAATGGTAGTGAAAATGTGGGATCAAAACAGTCTTCGTTATGTGAAATATATCTCATTTTATCACAATAATCCCCCCACCCCTCGACGCTAATCACCTACTCTACAACTATAAAACATTTAAGTATTTTATATTTATCTAAATTTTAGTACAGTTAAGCCCTTTACGCACGGCCAAGTTTTACCAGATTGACATGTTTTTTCCCCGAACGGTCGAATATTACAGGCGCTATATTTATACAACAAAACTATTAATTTGTTCAACATATACATAACTTATTGTCCACATTTAACAATCTTCTGCCTCTAAATGACCATTTTAAAATTTCCAAATATTAAATAATGGCATATATAAAATATTTAGTCAATAAAGTTTTGGTGATAAGAATTCCACGAGTCGACGAGCTAAAACCAAATAAAAGTGTGCATGAGGCCAATATTTAATCAAATAAATAAATACATATTATCCTACTTATTATCTTTCAGCAATCACTTTCACTATCACAAGCAAAAAAAAAAAAATTGATTAAAATAAAACAGGAATAAATCTAAAAATATTCGACGATCTTCAAAAAAAAGGCAAACTCCCATTTTATTTTACTTGCAACTGTCCCTGAAGATAATAAGATTTGTCAAAAATAACAAGCAGTAAAAAACTAAGCGTGAAATAACTACACTCAATGTGTCGGACAATGAGTTCAGGCATTAGGACTTAGCACGGAAAAATAACAAGGACAAATAAATGGGACTCACCACAATCATTTCTGACGGTTCCAGGACAAAGCATTCGTTCGGCCTTCTCGCACTTCCACCGGTTCTTTTTCCAAAACTGCAAAAATAACAACAAAAAAAAATCAATAATTACAAGTCATACAATTGAAATAAATATACAATACCACTTTCAAAATCCAGACACACACATACAAAAATACTTGGGTATTTAAAACAATAAAATTTCTTAATAAAGAAATGTGAAAGAAAAAAAAACGTACTAAAGAACTATAGCAACTATCCTTACTTACAGTAGAATTTCAATATGATTGTGACATTATTTTACCATATTAATTGTAAACAATTATTTCTAGAAAAAAAATTTTTTGTAATATATTTCAAGAAACTTTTTTTTCAATATTTAAAACAGTAAAAAATAATTAACATAGTATTTCTCATTGACAATGTACCAACCAAGTGAGTTCCACAAGATCGTAGTAATCAATTACTTATATTTTAAATTTTAATTTCTTACTGGAATATCAAGGAGGTTTAGACTCCAGTCTTAGTATTGAATAAAAACATTCCGGAAAAAAAGGAAAGAGGTATAAAAACAATCAAAAGTGGCAAAAAACAACAGAACACAACTAATTATGAAGAGCAGAATCATTAAGAAATGTTTTGAAAAGGCGCAATGTGCAAAAACTTCAGAAACTCATTATTACAACTGAAAGAAAACTTATTAATTACATTTTATTTTTGGTCACTTCATTATAGTTGGTTTATTGATTAGTGTTTTTGGTGTAAATGTTACTGTTAAATTTTCAGTAAATAAAACTTGTTACGACATTTTTTGTTGAATATAATAGACAGTAAAAAATATTCTGAAATTTCCAGAAGTTTGCGCGCTATTTTCCAAAGAGAATATGCTTTATTTTTGGAAAATATTTTTTGTTGGAGTTCGGTGAAGGTTGATCCAAAAATAGTTTTTTTTAATAAGTTTTTTTGGATCAACCTTCACCGAACCAAAACAAACATCATTTATTAATACTCTTTACTGTAAAACAACTCTCCATTCATACAATATTTTATTTAATAAACAACAAAAAAGAAGAAAACAGCATTAGAGGAGACTATTTTTTTACTGGGAGTAACAAAGTGAGTTCCAATCCGCTATTTCCATAATCAGCCTTGGTTCAAAACAACTGAATGGGAGGAAAATTGAGTGATAAATAGGAGGGAGATATTTTAGAGCCGGAGGGTGAGGATGATTGAATTGGAAGGGAGAAAGAAAGACGAAGGGTGTGAATCAAAGAAGGATATAGCTGTATCTAGGGACATGAGAGATAGCGAGAAAGTAAGTGTTTGGCAGGAGGGGTAGGACAGGGAAGGGAGAGCGAGAATTTAAGAGGAAGGACAGAGGGAGGAAAGGCATTGCATGGTCCATAGAGGGAGGAAGGGCTACGGACATGGAGAGTGCCGACATGTCTGCATACGGGTTGGGGAAGGGGAAGGGAGGGTTCTGATTTGAATTTTAAATTTAATACGGAGATTAGAGGACGTGTCCTGCAAGGGTCTGAGAGGAATAAATGAATTTAGGCCGTCCCCCGGACCACAATCCCAGGACAGTGTGAGGGCCTAATGTCATTTGACCACTTTTGTCACCACGATGTCACCATCTCCGTTAAACTCGAACAAAAGGATTATACTCAATAGTACAGAACAAACCACAAAAATAGTAGTTAATTAGGCGGTGGGATTAGCGTCCACTACTTTTGAAAACAGAAAACAATGAATTTCAACTAAATAGGTGTTAAAAGATTTAAATGTCTACCATGACTTAAATATTGAATAGTTTAAAGAAGGAATTTGCAACAATATACGTATAACAGTAAGTAAGAGTCTAAATCTTCAATTTCTGAGCCAACAAAGTCATATTTTATGCGAGAAAAATAAAGAAAGGGGATAAATTTAGTAAACGAAAATTGCAAGTCGAAGAAACCCGGTATTTTCTTGTAAAAATTTTGGGAAATTAAAAATGATAAAGATTTAACAAAATATGTTCTGAATAAATTTTTATAGTAAACGGTTAGACGAGTTCGTTATTGGCTTAAATCGGTGGGGTTCGGTGTGGTAGATCCAAAAAAATACAAATTTTAAAAAAGTGTATTTTTTTTAAAAGATTATCTGCCAACCTTTCGGCATACACTGTAAGCCATCTTCAAGGCTGCCTATCATGAAGACGAGAGAGGACGTCCTGTCCCTAATTTCACACTTCCATGAGTTTATTTTTTTCTGGATCTACCTTGACCGAACCCCAACTAAAATCATCTAAGAATAATATCTACCGTCAAAAAACTCTCCATTCAAAAATTTAATATATTCCTGATTAATAGCGTTAGAACAAATTGTATGAAAGTAAATTAGCATAAAATGTAATTTTTATTACATTTTTCAAGAAAACATATATTTAAAAAAATCATACAATATGTGGAGAGAAGGGTTTAGGAATGGGACCAAAATTTATAATCCTACTTATTTGAGTAGTGAAATAGTTTATGGTGTTGGTCTAGAATCGGCGAAATGAATTCAGAAAGCATATTTACTCTTATTTTTTATTAATAATTCACAAGTATTTAAAAAAGTATTTTAGATAGGATTTCGAATCTCAAAATCTTTCTAGTTTGCTAGAAACTGATGTTCTGAATAGATGTAATTTTTTAACGTTTATGTTCTACAAAATTAAAATAACACATTTTTGCGAAGAAAATATTTTCGAATGTAACGATGATGTGAAGGTCACTCCCCTCGTTTTTCCTTCCCGGCCAGTCTCAAGCTAGCCGCAATTTAGCCCTTTAATTTAGACACACAGCACATAAGACATAGTTCGTCCTTTACTATTATCTATATCCACCTTCGATGAAACAAGATCTTCTTTGAATAAATAGTTCCTACAAAACGGGCATTTTACCATGGAATAAAATTAAAACTAGGTCTGTATATTATATCATTACATTAAGACCTATATACGTTAAAGGTAAATATGTTGTTAACGCATAATCACATAGATCTAAAATGAAATAAGACCTAATTGAAGAGTGCTAGCTGGCAAATATTTGGCACTGGGGGTGCCATGGCTCGTGTCAACGCTCCACGGCGACCTCTGCAAACAAACAGGCTCACCAGTCAGAGTGATTGTCGGAGATTTGTTTAGGCTCCCGCCAGGTTTCTGGTATCCGGTTTTCCTCGGGGATGCGTGATCGGATGTCCATGGCCCCGTCAGTTTTGTTCGGATCCGCGTTGAATGGCCTGCGGAGTGTCAGCAGTCTGACGGCCGTGACGTTTCAGGAATGCCGTACGCTGACTCCACCGCAGTTTCGCCGACAAGGAAAGTACAGCGGGAATCACTCCCCAATCGAGAAAGAATGCAAAAATAATAAATAGTCAAATGGGTCTTAGATTGCCTTGCCAAAGATTCCTACGTGTTCCTCATACGAGAATGTGAAAATGTATATTTCTGTTCGCGCTCCTGTTTTGGAAAATTCTAACACAAAAAAAAAAAAAGTTTATATTGTGTAATTCAAAAATTGTCGGGGACTATCAAGTTAGTACAAACTAAGTATTTACGAAAGTACTAGATGAAAAACAATACCATAAAAATTTATTTTCGTCATAAAAAGTTTTCTAACTTAAGAGTAAATAGTAAAAACGAACTAAATGATATTATTACTGCATAAGCTATAAAAAATACACTAAGTAACATAATTCAATGAAAATTTATTGCTAACATTAAATTTTAACAGTTTAATTTTTACTAATTATTATTACTAATACAAGCAATGAATACTATATGAAACAATAGTAATTCTGTTTAAATGACTCTTATTAGCTATCCATAATCCACTGTTTTATTTTAAAATTTAAATTATAAGTTTATATTTGTTTGAATGTTTCAATTTAATCATATTTTACATTATTACATATTTTCATATGTTTACAAACATTTAAAAACAATTTTGGTCGTTGAATTAAGTTTAATATGATAACAAATCATAGTTCAGTCCTTATCCTCATCCAAATCATACTTGCGCGATTAAAATAAAAAATAAAATAACAACTGCTCATTGAATTTATTAGATAATATAAAAATAATTGGCAGGAGAAAATATAACAATAAAATAATAAAAAAGTATAAGTTGAAGTATACTGGAATTTAAGAGGAAATATAGGGGCATGAATCGACACTTTATATTTTATTTATTCAAAATAAAATATTAATGATCACTTAATTTTATTTGAAATATTACCAAATATATAAAAAAATTAATATTTTTTTCTCATAAAGAAGAGAACAGGAGATTATAAATAAAAGAGAGAAAATTAGTCTGGGGAGTAGAAGAGTGGACCTTTATTAATAATAAATCAACCATAAAAAAGAAAAATGAACTGCGTTATTTTAAAATAAAAACAAGTCTGTTAAGCCTTAAAAAGGTAAATTAGGCAATTAATGGAGATCAATGAAGCATAAATAAGTGAAATAAAGCTAACAGACCACAAAAAATACATAAAAAGACACATGTAATATGTTTATTGTCTAATTCAACAAGAAAATAAAACTTGTTTTTAATATAAATATTTTATTTGGTTGTGGTATTTTATCCCACGTAAATTTCAAACAATTAATGAGAGGGAATAGAATATAAAAATCTAACTGTCCCAGCCAGGAATCTAACCTGGATCTCCTGCTATCCGGGCCGGCGTGCTTAACCATTACACCACCAGGACGCGTCCTGCTTGTTTTTAATATTTCCCATTCAATCCTTGTCCTTAAACAAGCTTAAAAATTTTTAATTAATTTGTTGCAACAGGAATATTATTTTTTTTTTAAATCAGCTAACATTCTAAGAAAGAAGTACAAGGTAGCCGAGGAGAGGCCTTCGGGTCTCGCAATCAATACATTTTTAAATCCCATCCTGGACAAGCATTTATCACAAATTAAAGACCGTCCCAAGTTATGTTTAGAATAGGATGGCACCGTGTAGATTCTACCACCATAGACCTAATTGGTTGAAAGGGAAAGTTAAATAAAATGTTAAAAAATTCGAGGCAAAATACTATTCTAAATCTGGCAATGTGACTAACAATAAGACTAATTCAAATTAAGGGTTTTTTCATTGTAGGTATTAATATTAGATGATTTTTGTTGGGGATCGGTCAAGGTAGATCAAAAAAATAAAAATTAAAAAAAAAAAAAAAGTGCATTTAAAAAAAAATTATTTGCCGACGTTTCGGCTTACAGTGTAAGCCATCTTCAGGGCCTGCTTATCATGAAGACGAGAGGGGACGTCCTGTCCGTAAGTTCTCATTTCCATGACTGACCGTCATGGTCAGGGTCATCCTCAGTCATGGAAATGGGACAGAACCTCCATTCTCGTCTTCATGATAGGCAGCCCTGAAGATGGCTTACAATGTAAGCCGAAACGTCGGCAGATAATGTTTTTTTTTTAAATACACTTTGTTTAAAAATTTTGTATTTTTTTTCCTTGACCGAACCCCAACAAAAATCATAACAATTTATATTTATAAAAAAATATAACAATATCTTTCTATCAAAAATTTGTGAAATATTATGATCTATATCTATGATGATTTATATCTATATCTATATGACGAGTAATTAGTTTATGCCGAAGATCATACTTGTGTTTAAAACCGTAAGTTATACACTGTGGCTGTAGACGCCTTGGTCCCCCAAGCAACACAGGATTTCTGCCAAATAGGCCTTACAGGCAAAGCGAAATCGCAAAGGACTAAATACTGTAGGGTTAGGTAATTTGTTCAAAATGGAAGATGAAAAGTCAAAGCGATAACGGGGGTTCTCCCGGACCAGCATCCGCCAGAACTGCAATTGAGGCAACAAGAGAACCACTGCAAAAAGGGAACGGTCACTTAAATATCATTCCCAAATGCAAAAGGGCATCTTCCTATGCTTTTGGAAGAATGCTATCAAGAATTAGGTAAGATACAGAAACAGTCGTAGGCAAGTATGAATCTCTGTACAAGTAAAACGCATTTCTACAGAGATAGTTCCATGACAACTAAAGGGGTCTTACAGCAGATATTTAGGTTAAGGGCAAAGTGAATGGTTGCCCTTTTCTTGGGTAATATCGCATTGTCTTTTGGCAAAATGAAGAGGGTAGAAGAAGTGGAGGAAAGCAACACTGGCAACATAATAAAAAACAAATATGTTTTTGTATATATACATATACACATAAAAATCTGCTATTCACAAACAGGAGTCTATGAGAGTTAAGACGTACGAGCGAAGCGAGTCCATAACCAACTTATGGGAGGAAAACCACTTAGCCTCGTATGGGTAACCTGCTCTTCCTGGTGACCTGGAAAATAATCAAGCCGATCGTTCTGTAACAAAATGGAGGGAAGTGATACCCACTTAGGCCCGCAACACAAATTAGACCGATAAAGAAAATAAACACAAATTAGACCGATAAAGAAAATAAACACAAATTAGATCGATAAAGACAAAAAACAAAAAAAACTTTAAAGCCATTGATTGGGGAAGGACTAAAGAATTACTTAAACACAATAGGGAGGGTTTAAAAGAAACAATTTCTCAAAACAAGTTAAATAAAGAAAGTTCTAGTTTAATCAGGTTAGGGTACCTCAATATTTTTTTAAGGAAATACGCCATTGAAGATGACAGTATTATTCACTTCATATGCCGAAGCTAATTAGGAAACTAAATTTTTATTAATTTGGGAAAACATACTTTTCAGACCCAAAAAAATGTATTGACTTGAAAGTCCGTCAACATAATCTCAAAGATTTTGCAGTTAGCACCAGAGGATTTTATTAGATTTTTTTTTATCTGTATTTAATGTTGTTAATTAGAGTTGCTTAGACAGCCTGTTTATTATATTCCTTTAAGAACTGATAAGAGAAAGTACAAAAACTACACACACACCAACATATGTACGAAGAGTGAAGCATCACAGAAAATTTTCAAAACCACTCAGAGACACAATGTAATCTTTAACCACATTACGATATTACAAAAAAAAAAAAAAAACTTTAGATACTCTCACTTTTCCTGTTCTCCAACTATCATTCAACAGACGGCAGCTAAGTTTCAACTTTGGTTACTTAATTACAATTTACTTTATATTTTACAAAATGTCGCATGTTAAATAAAGAAATAGATTGTAACGAAATTGATTAGTACCATTCTTCACAGTTTTATATAATTAATAGCAAATATGAACAATCTAAAAAGGAAGACAAAAATGACAATGAACAGCAAATTTAAAAAGCTGATATAACTTTAGA
Organism: Oncopeltus fasciatus; assembly: GCA_000696205.2. NCBI lineage: Eukaryota > Metazoa > Arthropoda > Insecta > Hemiptera > Lygaeidae > Oncopeltus > Oncopeltus fasciatus. The sequence goes on along the minus strand of KZ809234.1, from coordinate 89,301 downwards.
AAAAAAAAACTAGGTCACCTATGAGATTATTGCTGCAATGAAGAGAAACTTTCCTGAAATTTGAAACTTTGTAACTAACTTGTCAGGCTTAATTTATATTAGGTGGATGTTGTTGGTTTGTTTGTTTTTTCTTCTTTTTTTTTTTATAGGAACAAGGAAGAAATTTTATTTCGTATCACGTAGCCACATATTTTTCCAATTGCTTACACTTTGTTTCTTTCAAACTTTCCCGTGTTATGAGTTCATTTGCATTTTTATGATGTAGCTGGGAGTGAGAATTTTGACAGATATAAATACCTTTGAGCCCTAGGTAGGAAGGCGAAGACACACGGTGTCCATGATCCCCTAGTCCCTTGCAAGAGAAGCGGATTGCAGGAGAGAGCGAGGGACGAGAGACGATAGGGAAGGAAAACCCGCGCCGACAGAAGTTGGACAAGACATGCCCTTGTGTCTGTGGAGGAATGGATCGCTGCGATGAATGGGGCCGAGGAGGAGAGGGGGTGGGGAGTTCTTCGAACGGCCATGAGTAAACAGCGGCCTTCTCCAAAACTCTTCTTATCAATGAGTCGTATCAGATCCACCTGCACACACACACACTTATTTCTCCCATTACCTCTGTGTTTATCCACAATTTACTTCCTCTTTGCATCATACTCCCCATCTTTATATCCCATTGACTTTTCACTCTCTCACTGCTACTAACTACAATTCCTACTCTTTTAATAAATTGCTACTAATTTATAGTTATTTATACAGTAATAAATTCTCTACAAACCTCCATCTTCATTTTCCTATTTTATATCAATCTCTTCAACTCTTTAACTTTCCACCCCCTCTAAATTTTTCATTACATTTTTACTCTAACATTCCAAAAGTTTACAATCATTATTCCTTTCATAATCTATCGATCTCCCTTCTCTATCTCATTCTGCTTTTTACCTATCATTTAATTCCATCTCTCACTCACTCTCTCTCTCTCTCTCTCTCTCTCACTATATCAAATATAAAATTGCTTCCCCAATATATTTAAATATTCCTTGAAGTATCTTCTACTTCTTCTCTTCATTTTCTCCCGTTTCTATTCCAAGTATCAATATTTTTCCATGTTTTCTTAATCCCTTATTAATTATTATTAAAATTCCTCCTAAAAAGGGACCAACAATAAATATCTCCTACTAGGCTGGAAGATGCAGTCTTAGTCGATGGCGTGTGCATCTTTGCTGAGAGACTTTCGAGCATTAAAAGGTAGGCCGAGAACCTCAAGATAGCTTATTAGGAAGACCAATGAGGAGTACATAGTGAAGAGATGTGAGTCAAAGCTACACCGAGCTTGCAAGACTAGAAGAATGAGTCCCAATGCTTAACGCGGAGATACGTCAAGATTGCTGTTTTTTGTTGTTGTTTTTTAAATTAAAAAAATTGATTTCGAGAGTTTACAACTTTATTTAAAACCTAGTCAATAATGTCGGTTTTCCAATATGAAATGGGGAAGAAAAAAAAAAGTTGAAATGATGTCTGGAAGGCAGTAGAGAGCAAATAAGAAAAATAATGCAGGGCGAACGAATATGGAGTGCGTAGGATTCATGTGTAGGAAGAAGACGACGATAAAGTAAAAAGCCTTTCTGTAAAAAACAAAATCAAAAACACAATCCTACGTAAGGAGAGCTCTCAAAAAAGAGAATAAAAAAATATATTGATCTTTAATATATACATAAAATCGGACACAATTTAGTCACATACACTTTTTTTAAATTTAATTAATGACAAAATCATTTTAAAAAAGACTTTTTTTTTTCCCCTGTTCTCCATTTATTTATTTTCTTCAATATCACGAATAATTTTTAGTTTTCTTCAATTTTTACAAACATAGTTTTAAGTCATATGAGAGTTAATAAAGACAAATTTCATAATAATACTTTTGCTTCCACAAATCATGCTATTTAATAAATTTTTTTTTTTTTTTAAGTTTTAATGTTAACAGACTATAAAAAATATTAAACAAACAATTTCTAAATGTAAACATTCAAAATGCGACAAATGTAGATCAAAGAAAAAATAGTAAAATAATAAATTCATAATTGAAATACATTTACAATTCTCAGACTTCTTTTATTATCATTTTTTTTGCAAAACAGGACTGGAAAATTTCAAATTTCTTAGAACAAACTGGAAAAATTAAACAAACATTCAGCAGCCATATTTATTTTAATTTGCTGCATTGTAACACTGTTTGAATATATATTTTCATATAGTTTTTCAGCTTGGAGAAATCTTTGAAGTCATTCAGGTAAAAGTAAATATGTTTACAGACTGAATTAATTTATTCATAATATTTTTAAAAAAAATAATACATTTTAATTTAAATTGAAACGTTGTAGGTAATTATAATAATTAGCAAGATACTAACACTAAGCTATAAGGGTGAATTATTAGCGGTTTCGGATTGGATGTAAGCACATTTGTGAATGAACTGTCGGCCAACTTCTGAGTGAAATAGTATATACTATAAGTGCTTGGTACTCTCACTAGAGAATGGGATGACGAAGGGGGGGAATGCAGGGACATTCCATCTCAGAGGTGGTTGTGGGGGGGTAGACTTTGCCGATTGCTCCTTCACGCCCGGGAGTTCTCGCGGGAGATGAATACACGATTCTCGAGAGATGAATTTCTTCGGGCACCTCCAAATGAGATATGTCACCCGCAAGACAATGGAAACACACAGACATTCAAGTTTTCCTTTTAGCGAAGTTAGAAGGAATGCAGCCATTAAGATAGTCCTTAAACAAATTCAGTAACTTTTTCCAATCTTACCAAAAATGATAGTCACTAAATTACACACACACACACACACACACAGGATGAAGGGAGAACCCGCTGCGCCTGATTTAAATTTCCTTAGAGGACACCCTCGGCTAAACTGACGCCCTCTGTGTGCCTTCTATTGCTTACTTCTGTGTTAGCAGATTTCTTTTTTTTTTTAAATTAAGGTTTTTTAATATTATGGGTCTTTCCATATAAAATAATTCAAATTCCATTTAAAATTAAATAAATTTGAAATTCGGGTAACGTTTTTATTCGAAAAGAGAATTATTGTGGAGGAATCAAATTCAATATTTGTTGGAGAGTATTTGACCGTAGAGATTATTGATAGGGAATTTTTGTTGGGGTTCGGTCATGGTTGATTAAAAAAAAATTCAATTTTTTAAAATTATATTTTCTTGTATGAAACCCCCACAAAAAATATTTGCTATCAAAATTTGTCAGTTTGTTTGACTCTTGAACTACACCATTTAAATTGGTTCTGTTGGACATAATTTGCATTTAATAAATAGGTAGAAATAAAATATTTTAATACATTATAACTTAACAATTTTTATTACATAAATATAACTATTTAATAAATTAAATGAAAGGTAGGCTCTCAAAAGAAAAAAAAAACGGGCAGGTAGAGAAGAAGGCGGCAGACATAAATACGTAGATTAACAATTATTAGTTCAAGGGAACAGAATAAAAAATCTAACTGTCCCAGCCAGGACTCGAAACTGGATCTCCTGCTATCCGGGCCGGAGCATTTACCATTTATGCTACTAGTTAGGTTTTTATTCTGTTCCCTTGAACTAAAAATTGTTAAAGTTTACGTGGGATTAAATACCACAAAAAAATATTTACGTAGATTAACGTTCACGTAAGTAATAAGGTCATAGGTAAAACCAGACAGAATTGAAGGCGGCCTAGAATAATGGAATGTGTACCCTAATCTAGGTAAATGTAGGGCGTTATGTTAGAAATACGTAAATAAGAAGAAGCATCAGGCGAATTATGTATTACTCCGTCTGAATCCTACTGGAAAAGGAGGACTTAACCATGAAGCACTAAGCTTTAATGCCCCAAACTCAAAGATTAACTGAAGATCAGTACACAAAACTCAACCACACAACAAATTTAGTTCGCGGACATAGGCGCTCGGACCAACGACAGACATTATCTTTCTCATCTTTTCAATAAAATGTTGGACGAATCCTATCCTCCAATGTTGGTCTTGGTCTTACCTTCAACAAGTTCAAGTCTTGTGGCAGGTGAGAGTTCTTGAATAACTGAAGTAGGCGACTGTACCGCAGTCTACGGTCAGCCGTCGGAAGGCTACCTCTACAGAGCCTGCAGGCACTGTGACTGAAATCTTCAGACTCATTTCTGTGGTTCCAAAGTCGGTCTCAACGCGGTTGACGTGTAATGACTAGTGGTTTTGGGACTTCGGCTCTCACGCTCAATCAGCGACATAACGGTCTCAAGTTAATTGTACACTCTCTGAGGCAATTTAGCGAAAAATAATGCTTATAACACTTCTTTTTGAAAACACAAACACACACATCAGCACAACAGAACGCCAAATAATTATACGGGACTTTATGAATTTTGATTTGACTGGTTATTTTAGTTAATAGCATTAAATCGTTGGCACTTCAAGAGAATATCTAGTACATTAATCACCATTTGTGATAATTTTAACTATGTCATAAATCTATCATTAAAAATGGAGTTTCATTTGATTATAATAAACCACAATTTATATTTTATTATATCAAAAATAGCAATTTTTCTTAACCAAACCGAAAAATAAGAGAATCGACATTTTGTATTTTTGTTAAAAGTTGTTTGACAGGACATAATTTTCTCAGTCATAAAAATGGGATCTTGGTGACACAACGCCCACTCTCTCCTTCATGATGGCCCTGAAGATGGCTTACAATGTAAGCCGAAACATTGGCAGTTAATTAAAAAATACACATTTTTAAAATTTGTATTTTTTGGATCTACCTTGACCGAACCCCAACAAAAAAACATCTAATGACCTAATTAGCCTTTAAAAAAAAAAGCTTAAATACTAGTAAGAAATAAATAATTATTTAAAGTTTCAGGAATTTCATTATTTTTAAAATCTATTAAATAGTTATTCCTAAACAATGAATCATAACATCTGCAAAATGTACATAGATTTATAAACAATTAATAAGAGGGAAAAGAATAAAAAATCTATCTGTCCCAGCCAGGAATCGAACCTGGATCTCCTGCTATCCGGGCCGGTGCATTTACCAGTTATGCTACCAGGACGCGCTAGTTATCTCATTCAATTCCCTCTACACTCGCTAGAGCCTAACCCACGAGAAAAGCGAGAACTTCGTCTTGTACTCGAAGGAGCTGACATTGTCAAGCTATTTGTCGACTCTCGTCATTTACTTTATTTCATTTTTTCTTTATAAATATTTTATTTGGTTGTGGTATTTTATCCCACGTAAATTTAAAACAATTAATGAGAGGGAATAGAATAAAAAATCTATCTGTCCCAGCCAGGGCTTTGTACATAGATTTATATATTTTTTCATTCATTCTATGTAAGGTTAAGGATTGAATTATCCGTTATACACATGAGCAGGCATTTAAAAGAATATAAAAGGGACAAAGGATACGATTGGAATAAAGCCAGAGCTGAAGGGGCATGTAAGAAAATGTATTATGTTCAGCTGTGTGTTATTCTGCCAAAAACGAGCAATGAACCCTTATTTTTCAGGAGGGAGAAGTATAGCGAGAGGAACACCACGGCCGGCTTCCTTCCCCTGGAAATCAATTTGCGGCAGAGAGAAAAGAAGGGTATAGGAACACTCAAGAGTCAAGAATTATTTTGTTACTAAGTTTTTAAGGTGACAAAAATTGTTAGTAAAAATTGACAAAATACATAATACTACATACAATCAATAATAATCTTGTCATTTATACAGCAAAATTATATATAACTCTTTATTTTAAAAAAAATTATTCTGTACATATTTCATACACTATAATTTTTGATGGGGTGCATATTAATAATCCTTGCTCGTCAATCCCGGGACTTAACCCGTCCTCAGAGAGGAGCCCAGGTTAACCCGCGATAGACTATCCGGCATCCATCTTCTCCTTAATATAGCAAAATTGACAGAGTTATACTTTTCTGATCATTATTTGGTTTTCAAAGGTAAACAGTGTAAAATAATAATAATTAAAACAGAAAGAAAAATCACAATCACACAAAACTACCAACATGACACAGCGAATAGAATTTTAGTATTACATAAAAACCACATTTAACTAACATACAAGATCTTACAACTAAATCTTGACTAGTAACACAACAAAAAAGGCAATATGTATGTTTTGTATACAAACATACTGGAGGAGAATACCTCAGCTATGCTACCACGTGCTTACCATGTGAGGAACTTTCATTTCAAGCAAGCTAACAATGCATTCCTCATTTGCTTTACTTCATTTATACAATTCGTGAAAACTATTTAATTGCCGATAGAATATGATAATTTATTTTATTAGTATATTTTTTTCATTCAAGACCATCATATTCCATTTCTAACACATATATCGACATATAAAATGTACAAAAATCATAACTAGAATAAAAAAAAAGACACCGCCATATCACCTTTGGTTTATTTCTAGTTGAGCGTTGTTTCTAAAAGTTTGGGAAGCTAAATAATTAGTAAAGTAAGAAGAGAAAAATTATTTTTCAATTAAAGTAATATATTAAGTATTTAGTATACATTAAAGTACTATTTTAATTTATCATTGATATAATACTGGAAAAATTATGCAATCACGTGAATGAGTCTATAAAAAAAATTAATAAGCTATTTATGAGACAAACAAATTGTATTTTCGTCAGATATTTAGAGCAATGATGGGGGAGAGAATCACCTTGTAGGATAATTCGTGACTAAGTCGACCAAAATGAAACATTTTGGTTAACTCATATGTTTTTCACTGATCGAATCTCGACCAATCTCTCCACCAACGATTCTTAGCTGTAAGCTAAGCTTAACTGTAAAACGAATCTAATAAGTATTAAAAAAAACTCTAGAGCTTCACTAAGCTTTTGATGCAATAAAAGTATATAAATACTTTACCAGAAGCAGCGAAGAAGACAATCCCAATTCAGTCGACGAGGCATGGCTATCACTACAAAATAGAAGAAGCAAGAGTTCTGCTTCTGCAAGGGACAAGAACTAGACTGAGAACTCAAGCAGTTAGAGGTAAAGCTGAAGCTTAAGTAGAAGCTCCTGGAGGAAATGTACGAGGATTACAGGACGAAAATATGACCTGCCAGGTACAAATTTTGGAAGTGGCAACGGCTCCCTAGAGTAGCCAGTTCCCCTGTGGAGCTAGTCATATACACACCATTTAAATATTTAACTTAACTATTTTTTAAAAATTGTGCATATTCGTAATTTTAGGTTGTTCTATAGCTATAGTAGTGTATAGCATTTTCCCTATTAATATCATACTTTATTTTTGAAGAAACTCCTCAAGTAAGAAGTCCAATTGTTTATATGTATACGGCCAATAAATATCTACGTATGCGTAATCTTTATATTTGTTTAAAGTATGAATATATGTAAGACACATTCACATTTTAACACGATTGCACTTAATTCAACTAAAACATGCGACAAGTACCGTGAAAAATTCGAAAAAAGCATACATTTAATTATTTTATTTATTTATTTATTAAGGAGCATAATTTCGTTATCAATGTACAATATTCAAACGTGACCGATAATTCCTTCAAAAAAGAACAATTTAAAAAATCCAAATTGTATGATTTAAGAGTAAGATAACTTACTTTAAACGAAAGTGTTGGTGTCCCCGGCCTTGGGCCAAGAGATCCGAGTCAGTTATTTATAACCCTTGACCCCTTCGATATATTTCTACATTTATAGAATTATCCATAAGTTGCCACAATAAATAATTATTAATAAGAATTAAGGGTTATTCATTATGTACACAAATTTTTAGGACAGCAATATTAGCAAGTGAACAAAGACCAATGAACAGTCATAAAAATGTAACTAAGTTACAAAGACAAACTGTGTCAAATTGCCAAAATTATAAATTGTACTGTTATATCAGGTAATATCAATGGGTACAATCATACCCATAGTATCTTATCTGTCATAAGAAAACTAGATGACATTCTTTAAAGAAGGAATTTATGTCTTCCAAGATACAGTATCCGTGAATTCCAAAAGAATCATTGCACCTCATAAGAGTTATATTCAAAGAAGTCTTGCGGAAAAGTAGCTAGTACTCCAGATCCCATAGATAATCCAGGGCATAGGATTCCAAAGGTGAGACGGAAAACAAATAGATCTCATAAGGGCGTTACATCACAGAAGTGTGGGGAGAGAAGGTATTCCTGCATAAGCCCATAAAAGCCAGAGTTACGTTCCAGGTGACCCCTGGATGGAAACGAATTCTCGCCAAGGTCGCAGGAGACCTCATGACGCAGAGTTGAGGTATGCAGTCAGCCCCGGGCCACTTCACCTGTCTGTACACCCCCACCAAGACGTGGAAGAACAGGTCTAGTAGCCTTTCAGTGATGTCCGCTCAGGCTGAACTCAGTAAGGCGGTGTTTTAAAAAAATTACCACACTCACACACAAAAAAAAAAAAAAAAAAAAAAATTAAAGATAACGCGAAACACTCAAGCAAGCGGTAAAAATATTTATTTTTGTATCCCACTCCAGTACGGACTAAAAAGATATATGGATAAATACTGACGGAGACCATTAAGGTTAAACACTTACATACCATTTGCGAAAAAAAGGATAGTCACAATTCAAAATTATCAAAAGTAACAATACATACATTTCTTTTTCACGAGAAAATAAGTAATAAATAGTTAACCATCTGAGGCGTCCTAAGTACATTTGTTCTATATCACCAAAATTCTTCACAAAATTAAAAAAGGATCCGGCACTTTCGGAGCCCAGAAATTAATACAAGAGCATATTAATATATATAAAATAACATTAAAAATAAATAAACATGCCTATTAAAAAAATATGTGATTACATGATATATGTAAGAAAAAAAAAGGAGAATCAGTACCAAAATACATTATTTAAAATATTACTAAATATCGTCAATAATAATAATATAATGTGTTTCTAACAATAGTTATAGGCTATACTTATTTTGTAAACATTATTAACTAATTTTAGAACAAGGGAATAGAATACAAATCTAACTGTCCCAGCCAGGACTCGATTTAAAAAATCGTTAGATTTTATATTCTGTTCCCTTGCACTAAAAATTAGTAAGATTTACGTGGGATTAAATACCACAAAAAAATAATATTTATAATTTTAATTAAAAATTGATTTAACATTATGAATTAAGAATAAAAATAAAATTTGTCAATATTACATCTCAAATATATCTATGAGTTGTTTTGTAGATTCATGAGCTCTTAAAAGGCTCGAATGCGCTCAGCTTTTGCTGTAAAGGAAGTAATAATCTTGGGCGTATTCGGTCTATTTATTTAAATCGCTGTATTAAAAAACTAAAATCCATTGTAACTCATCATAAGAAATAGGTACAGCTTTCATTAAAGCATCATTGAATAAATTATAGCATTCCGGTTTGGTGAATTAATCAACTAAATTATATCCTATCTCGAAATTGCGAAATGACAAATTTGATTTGAAAACTAATAATAAACCAAAATTAGCGGAGAAAGATTAATGATAAACCTTTAAAAAAAAGCTTCCAAGGAAGTAAGGGGGATATAAATGGAATACTTAAGTATGGTTAAAAACGATAACAACTTAGTACGGAGCTTTTTAAGTTTGGAAAAGGCCTTCGGTTAGAAGGGATGGAAGCACCTGCCGCCCAGAAGGGCCTAACAATGAAAAGTGACCATTGGTACAGGTTAGGCCCTAAATGTGAAAAGTTCTTGGAAGTCTTTCATTATTCAAGAGCGCTAGGGGTGGGTTCTCCCTCCAGGGTAAGGTGTGTCTGCTTTACCCCTCGGCTGCTTCAACATTTAATAGATTTCAGGGGGTGGTTAGAGAAAGCTCTTTATCAGTATTCATGCAAATATCACTACACACCTACTAAATGTGACTCATTCAAATGTAGGGCGTGTAAATAAATGATAGATACCATTTCAAATAGTGATTTTGGTTGTGGTATTTAATCCAGTCCCGCCTGAAGTAGTAAGATTTTTTTTTTCTGGCTCCCTTGCATTTCTTGGATATATATTACTTTATTTTGGCCATCATTTCCAGTTCTTTCCACATACTAAGATTGAGAGAAAAAAATTATGATTTTCACAAATTACTAAGCAGTTAGCGTGGGTTTATGTGCATGAGTGTATATAATTGAGTTTATTTTGTTGGATGAGTTCGTGGGATTGTAAAAAGCTAAAATCGACGGAAAGATGTGGTGGGAGGGGGGGGGACGGGGAGAGATAAAACAAATTTAAACATGGATATCTTCATTATTATTAGAGAGCTAAAAAAATGTTATATAACAAAAGAAAATGTATAATAAAATATAATTTGATAGCAATAGTGCTCTAAATATTTTTACTAAAAAAAAACATATATTAAGGAAGACATTTTAGAACAGATGTTGAAGTTAGAACTACCCCAACTCTTTTTAAAATTTTGCGTTTACCATTTTAAAGAAAATTTAAATAATAGGTGTAAAACATAACACCTAATATAATAATAGGTGTAAAACAGAATAAAAATCTTTATTCTGTTCCCTCCCATTAATTGTTTACAATTTACGTGGGATAAATTACCACAACTTTATAATTTTCTAATATTCAATTTCTTATAAAATATTTTCTAAATGTGTATAATACATAAATATTTAAGCATGAAGTACAAGGATGACGTCCTCCCTTTACCAACATGAATACCCCCGGGCCTAGAATCATATTCAGTCAATTAATATTGCTCTTCAATGTTTTTTTTCGGGTTTTTAAATATAAAATTTATTTATTATGTATTTAATAATAAAATAAGTATTTATTTAATACTAATTATCAAATTAGTAAGTACAAAGCGTCCTGACTTGGACCCTCCCAAGTTTTGAATTCTAATTATAATTCCTAATTTTACGTTTAGATTGCTAATATTCATTTTGCGTCGTTAACTATGTAAAAGTAAAGTGTATTTGAATGAAATTTATATGGTGAAAGTAGGTATTAACTGAAGCTTAATATACCTGAAACATATCTAACTTAATTAACTTTATCTAACTTGAAAATTAAGGAAATACGTCGTAATTCAAATATTAAGAAAGATTAGCTAGATTAAAATACAAACCGAAATAACTACAAAATAATAAAAAATAATTTATAAGCAACAAATGAAAATTGATTAGATGGTGATAATTAAACTCTCCCATAGATATGAGTGAGGATTTGAAAGGGAAAGGTCAGAGGTCACTAAGTCACTGGAGGGAGGTACAGAGGCGTTGCTCGTTATATGATTCAGGCTTCTTCAGTATGAATTCACAATACAAACACATGAGGCAGCAATTTTCCCATTTTTTTTAGTAATTATTGAAGCAAGTTAGAGGGGGGAGGCTATTTGCAAGTTTAATTTCCTTTGTGTGCGCCAAAAAGGTTTTACCTTATCATGACCTGGCTAGATTCTCATTTGCGCAACTACTTTCTCTCATAATTGCAACGGGTTATTGTCCATGACTGTGGAATTAAGCAAGGGGATTATAACTGCCACTGCACTCTAGATAACTCTAGGAAAACACGCCATTAAAACTATAATGGACTCGGCATACATAACATTTCGCTACTGTACTGGCACTGGCGAAGCTCTCATGATAAAACAGAGCTCCGAAATTCCATCTTAATTAGTAGAGTAATACCTGCTCGCTAGAACAGAATAAATAGTTCATTTCCATAGAAACATAAAACATTGAATTATAAAAATTACTTAGTAGAAGAAAGTGTTATAAAATTCAATACACGAAGTAATCAGTTAAATAAATTTGTAGAAAACTCTATTATAAAAAGCAAAAATACATAGAAACAAAATAACAAAAAGTAAAAAAATATAAAATAAACAATGCATAATTATTTTCATTTTCATGAACATATATAAATAAATAAATAA
>KZ809234.1:51464-77067 GCA_000696205.2 Oncopeltus fasciatus | reverse complement strand
ATAATATATTTTACATCATTTATATGAAAAATAATACAGATATTAACAAAACTTGACTAATTTCGGCTAATCTAAAAAAATAATTGATATCACTGAGATTACAGACAAATTATACACACTAAAGTTTTAAATTTTTGAACGTACAAAATTAGATTGATTATTAAAAAAATTGAGTAAACGTAAAAAAGAAAAAAATAACAACAACAAAAACCATGAATAGTGACATTTTCCCCTTTGATATGTTAATATCCGCCTTATTATTTATAACAGTTTATGTTACCTAGAATTCAGGTTATGAACACACTAGCAAACAATTTTCACTTGTAACTAGGCTTTCTACAATACTTACCCACCCCACATTAGCATATCTTATTGTTGGGAACTGTATTTCCTTTAAGTTCCACTACAATTTTTAAACAATTTTTCAATTCAAATTCGAATATAAAACAAAATATTACGTGATTACTTAAGGTGATGTTCAGAACTTTCTAATAAATAAAGAAAATTTAAATAGTTTTGAAAACTACCATAATGGAATTATTGAAAGACCATTTCAATACTCATACAGAATACGTAAAAGCTGTAAATTAAAATAGTAAAACAATCAACAACTTCCCATAATAAAATAGTATTTTTACATAGGGGGTTTTGAAGAGAAAGAATTTTCGAAACAGGGGTGGGATGAGGGAGAATGAAATGATGAAATCTAGGGGTGGGGGCACACAGTTTTCATAAACAGCATTAAATTACTTAAGTGAGAGCTTATTTGATAACCGTGCACGGCAAATAAGGGGATTAGGGGTAGTTCGAAAGTTCAACATGAAACAGACTTCCTCAGCATCGACTTGGCTACAGAAAATCTGTTTCATGTTCAACTCAAATTCGCTTATTGAGTCGTAAACAATACCTAAGTCACGGGATTCCCTTTCCAAACAAATCTAATCGCCATTCCCCCCCTCAAATATTACAGTTTTTTTTTTCTTTATTTTTCATTTATTTAATTTTTTTTCCCATATTTATATTATAATAAACCTCTGAAACTGAGCAGATATAGAAAAAGTCTATGACAAAGGAGCTGAAGTAACATTTATATTTCAATAAAGATATAACTAGGATAAATTACTTAAAAGCGTAAAAGACCAACGAGCCCAGCTAAAGTGTGCCCAATATATGATGGCCCCTAAGAGCTCTCCTAAAACAAGAACTACATGAACAATACCGGGCACCCATCGTTCTCAGATCTGGAATATATTATACCCTTCATAGTTTCTGTTAAAGTGTTTTAGCAAAACTCTGAGGGATCATCAGACATTGGGCATGTGTAGTACAATACGATTTCTGTAGAGGCACGGTGGTTCATGCCACTGTACTTATGAGTTGAAGGTTGAAGGATTCACATTCTATGCTTCTGTCTGTAACGGCTCAGGAGATTCCAAAACCCTACCATTCTTCAATAAAAAGAAAACAGATAGCCAGGATGATGTACTGACCATATACGTTATCCGGTGTATAGTGGGACACGAATAAACACATCAGTTTTATGTGACTTCAACGTGTTTAGGACCGACATCATTACAACTTACAAATACATTAAATAATTGTATTAAAAAGCGAGCGAAAAATGAGAAGCATACATTTTTAGAGCTACAGAAAATACCTAATATAGAGTTCATTCTTCTTTGAGGATTTAATATAATATAATATTTATATCCATAAATCGAAGTATGCATTAGAATTTGGATATGTCTGTAATGTATGGTGCAATGTATTAGATCACAATAACAAAATTCACTACAAGTTATATTTAAAAGAAAAATCAATTGTTTATATACAATACTATCTTAAGTAATATGACATATGCAGGACATAAAATTGTCTCTTTCATAACACTCGAAGCAAGGACAAATATTTTCAAGGATAAAAGTAAATATTGATATTCAATGAATGATTCGTATAAGAGATAGCTGGACAAAATAGAGATAAGCCGGACTCTTAGGCGCCAGTGAAATATTTCAATATCGCATTCTGATAAGAAAAATAATGGGAAGGCTAAATATATTCTGGTAGGAACCTGATAAAAGCCTAAAAGTTAAAATTATTAATAACAGTCTGACAATTTAGTTTTGACGGAGTATTATACTTGAAGAGGTTATCAAGTGATAATAGTAAAGTCAAAATGAAATGGGAAAATTATTTACGAGGCTTAGTTCCTCTTAGAAACTTGCCGTATAAGCTACAGGTGTAATGAAATATGCGTAAATAACTGCATATAGAAATGCAATTTTGAAAATAGTAAATGGAATTGTTACAATAGAATAATAGGATTGCAATAGTTTAATAAATCTATAGTGCAAATTATTTTACAAGAAATTTATAAATTCAGCTAAACGAATGTAATAAGATAAGTTACTCTGAACTAATTCAGCTAGTATGTTATTTAAATTTTGTTTACTACTACGTAATGTTGATTACAGATAGAATAAAGAGTAAGCAACTTACTCTGAGATTAGTTAGTTGGTAAGCTACTCTGATATTAATAAGCTAGTAAACTAATGAAATATGAATTAAGCTAATATTTAATGTTATGAACTACAATGAGATATTTCTCAAATATTCTCCTTCCCGCATCACAGACTATAAGAATTGTAACTGCTAATATTTGTAAACCCCAGTGGTGACCTTATTTTATCATGGTCCAACCACTAGTTTAAGATAGTATGAGAGACAGAATAATAACCCATTATAAAGTTACTTGTTAGACAAGAACGCAGCTGAAATAGTAGGCGTGAAGCAAGGCAATCTTATATAAACTTCAATACATTCATCTATTCATGTCTTGGTTTATTCTCTCCCGTAAATCGAACATATAGGCAACAACAAAGAATGTATAAACCCATTGTGATTAGTCAATTTATAATTATGATCATAAAAATAAAGAAAACAATGCCTTATATACCTTAATCTTTATAAAGGCATGATAAACTACCTGGGGACTATTAATGAATGTAAGAATACACGGAGTTTAATTAATACACTATAATCACCATATAAATAGATATATTCATAAATTTTATTTCATTATTGTAGACCGACATAGTGAATCGCAGATCAAAATAAATGTACAAATTAAATATCTATGAACTATCATACCTTCCATTATCCGTTTTCATTGGTTTCTGCAAACCATCTTCTGTTGGCGAGTACTTTCGGACATTATCCATCCTCGTGGCCGAATACATGTGTTCACTGTCACTGTTTGTATTCAACAGTGAACACATGTATTCGGCCACGAGGATGGATAATGTCCGAAAGCGCTCGATGAAGACGGATAATAGAAGGTATGATAGTTCTATATTCATTGGTAGTGAAAATAACCCTTTAGATTATTTACCTAAATATTTATGGTTAAAATGAAAACAATCAAGGTGGCTGTTGTGGTACAGGTAGGGGTGTACTCACCAAACGGAGAAGCGGCGCCTGGGGAAGGTGACGGGCGGCGGCAGCGATGACGAGAGCAGAGGTGCCTCCTCGGCCCGGAGCTCGGCAAGCCGCGGGTTCGGCGGACTCCTGTCGGCCCGGGACCTGAGGCTGTTCCAGCGCCGGAGCCGCCTGCAGTCCCGGGGCTCCATATCCCTTGTGGGGATCAGCAGGTCATCTGTACATGGGAGGCGGGGGTCAGCGGGGCTCGTCAGCTGATCGCCGCCGCTCGACAAAGCCCTTCTCACACACACATTCGGCAAGGTCCACGAGCCATTCGCAACAGGGAAGGCATGAGCATTTCAGCTCCGAGATTCAGTGTGTCACCAATTATGGGGTCGTTATAAAAGGCAGGAATTTGTAGTTGAGAATTAGACATACAAGAAAAGGTGCTGCGTAAACAAAGCAATTCCCAATGTTTCATTTACATGGACATAAATGTGATTATATGACGAATTACAACTAATAAGCCAAAAGAAAGCAATGTGCGTCAAAGCTAAGACTGCTAATCCTGGTTGTACATTCAAAGAGAAGGAATGACATATTCATCAATGACAGTTCTATTTGTAAAATAATCTAGAGTAAACTTAGTCGTAAAAAAAAAAAAAAAAAAAAAAAAAAAAAAAAAAAAAAAAAAAAANAAACGTTGGCAGATAATCCCAAATTAAAAAAATGTATTTTTTTAATTTGTGTTTTTTTGGATCTACCTCGACCGAACCCCAACTAAAATCATCTTAGAATAATATCTACGGTCAACAAACTCTCTTTTTGAAAGTCAAATTAAGTTTGATGTCTACTAACTTTTAATAACTCCAACGACAACGAACAAATCAATACATTCATTCAATGGTTTGTAATAAAAATCAAAAATACTTAATATAATTTATGTAATTTTTAAAATAAGATAACACTCGAAATCACATTCTCAAATAATCTACTTAATATGCGTTTCACGTGAAAAAGAGAAATTACATTTTACACAAATTGTTCTACAAAATATATATTAATACGAGTATGTATTAAGATATGGGCGATTATTTAAGTAGATATTATTCGGTAACTTTCTCCGACTCCACCGATTTTTAGTCAATAACGAAATCATTCAGCAGTTCATTCAACAAAATGAAGCTAAAATACCGAGTTGTAATTCATTATTTTACACTTTGTTAACGCTAGAGCATATGCAGATATGTAGGTATATGTAATAAATAACTTTTATTATCCATTGCAGGATAAGATATATTAAAACTTTTCAAAAAGCGCCGTTACCAAAGCGATTAGCTTTATTTTTCTAAGGGTAGTCCGCTTAAAAGCTATTTACATTATTCTATAAATTTCTAACCTTATAATCCGCTGTTGTGACCAAATGTCATACAAAGAAAACAAAATAGTAGTTATGACGGTGATTATTCTAAGTACTAACAAAATATATACTTATAGGACACCAAGAATACATTACACGAAAATAAAACATAGCAAATGTCCATGATGGCTCGCATCGTTATCTTACTTGCATAGAAAAATGAATCAGACTAAAGCAAAGCAAAACATGAGCGAGGGAAGTTAATAATTAACTTTCAACGTAAAATTTAATACAAATAATTATGAGTCATAGCCCATTCAGACGTCTGGCCATTCTTTAAGACTGAGGAAATGCAGTTTGAGACGACTAGCCATTAAAGTAGGTTATTTATCTGAAATCAGGTGGAGCTGAAGTATTTCTCAGGAAGCGGGAAGGACAACTCAATAATTCATGGAGTGCCCTCCAGGAACCGGGACATGGCGCCAAGTAGATGGCGGACGTCGAGCCTTGTACCGATATACATCAGAGCCCTGGAGGACGAATCAGAGGAACATCTCTTAAACGTAGGAGATATCATTTATCGTGGCCTCAAAGAGGCAAGGAAACAAGCTCATTTTTCACAGCTCAACATATATATATATATATATGTTATGAAAAATAATTGATGTCTAAATATAACAGCTTTATTTATTATATTATGAGAGTATAGGACCAGAAAAACTGACAGTGTACAAAAGTTTTCCAAAACTGAAAGGTTTCTAATCAATTAATCAGAGGGAATAGAATAAAAAATCTATCTGTCCCAGCCAGGAATCGAACATGGATCTCCTGCTATCCGGGTCGGTGCATTTACCAGTTATGCTACCAGGACGTGCTAGATATCCGTCATGTAGCATAACTGGTAAGTGCACCGGCCCGGATAGCAGGAGATCCAGGTTCGATTCCTGGCTGGGACAGATAGTTTTTTATACTCTATTCCCTCTCATTAATTGTTTAAAATTTACGTGGGATACAAAACCACAACCAAATAAAATATTTATAAAGGTTTCTAATGATTATATGAAAATGGCTCATATTTTATATATATTTACTTACATTCTTTCACAACGTAAGAAAATAATCCGATAGGGGAGGGGNATGTTATTCACGAGGGGGGGAGGATCAGAGAAAAGGATTTTTCCCATTGGCGATTTTTCCTCTTTATTATTACAATGAGAGTGCGATAAGATTGTACGTTTGCATAAAGGCAGAATTTAAACAATGGGTTTAAGATGAGATACAAATTTTGTAATTTATTGTACATTATTAGTTGAGCAGCTTTGGAGATAGACAATCCAATTATCGCGAGAAGGACCCAGCAGTACGAAGGATGAATGATATGAGGGGCGGAATGTGTAACACACAGAACAAATACAGCAGATTAGTTGCAATTGCCTGGTATATATGTATGAATCAAGATTTGTGAACTAAATACAGTAGTGGGGATTCTAGCATTCAGTATTTAGAACATAAATAAGCATTACGATGATATAGTCAGGAAGCTGAAACTGAACGAAGTCTTAATTTTTGATAATAAACTTTTGGAAAAGTACATAAAAACTAGTTAACGTCTTTAAATAACTAGTATATTAAATTAAATATTTTATATCAAGTGATGCTGTAAATACAGGACCTTTTAGTTTAACTACATTCGGCAATTAAAAAAAAAACATTGTTTAAGAATAGTAAAAAGTCCCCTATGCGGGAGATTTGTAAAATAAGGAGATTTACTTGGCCTGCTGCATTTGTTTAAAAGGAAGAGAAATAAGTGCAAATGTAGTGTTAATCATTAATCGCAAATTACTAATGTGATCTAAAATCAAATTACGATATCAAGGAGAGAAACTAAGTAGGCCGGGTAAAATAAACCGCCCTAATCTAGTTGCATTCTTAAAAAACTTTATTTTATTCGTTTTTTTTTAAATAATGATTACTTACTTAATTAATGATTAATTCGTTTTCGTAATCAAGTAATTATTGATTTTGGAAGGTCAAAAAATCCAACAGTTCAAATTCATAAACCCAATTGCAGTCAAGAACATAAACACATAATTCTTCTTCCCAAGGAATCTCATTTTAAGCATCTCTCAAGTAAAACCGATATAAATATAACTTTTTGGCAATTATTGCCGAAGCAGCAAAGATTTATTTTCTTTTACTTTAATTTTACAATAAAAAAATAAAGGTCACCACCTACCGGGATACCTATAGGTCGCCACCATTCCATGTAAACACCCATGTCAAACTTATATTTCTCGATAACAGCTTGCCCAGGGCGGGACTCGAACCATCACCGCTAGACTACTACCAAACGGATCACCTGAGCTAAACTGACGCTCTGCACTTGATTTTATTAGGCAAAATCCATTTTATCAGCTAAACAAATTTCTCGCTCGATTTGTCACAGATTACTGAA
Source organism: Oncopeltus fasciatus (assembly GCA_000696205.2). Taxonomy (NCBI): domain Eukaryota; kingdom Metazoa; phylum Arthropoda; class Insecta; order Hemiptera; family Lygaeidae; genus Oncopeltus; species Oncopeltus fasciatus. The sequence goes on along the minus strand of KZ809234.1, from coordinate 69,832 downwards.
TCAGCAATTATAAAAGTCAGGTTAGTAAAATAAACTGCGAATCGTGACAAACTCGCCTTTCAAGGAGTTCCAGTGTTCATTATATTTCAATTGTTTACATTACTTTACATTGAAGTGTACAAATAAATAGATATGCGTATAAATAGAAGCTGGCAGAGGAATGTATGCGCATACATTTGTACAATGTTTATATATTCGGAAGCCGGAGCTATACAATTAGTTAATGAAAGATACGAGAGGAGTCGTTCACAACGCGAGGTGGCACTTCCAAAAACTAATTCCAGTACCCGTAGCGGGCTCTCTCAGATGATTCTCACGAGCGGATGGTCTCATTAACTAATTGAAGCTCTCAAACTCACACGGCTAATTGTATGTAAGTGTTCCCTTCGAATTAGAATACAATTCACCAAACATGCAAATGGAGTACAACCGACTACATATGCAGCAAGAAACTACATGGGGAATTTGGATACACATAAAAATCATGCGTGGCTCTGATTCATTAGAAATTCTTGTAGCAATCATACTACAATTGAAAAGGGAAAATACTTGAGACATAGAATAAAATAGCAAAAGGCATATTCTGAACACAAATATAAAATTTCGAGTAGTACGATAAATATTAGGCGGTTTTGAACTAAAATCGTATTCTCAAAAGGAGAGTTTTTTTTACCGTAGTTATTATTCTTAGATGATTTTAGTTGGGGTTCGGTCAAGGTAGATCCACAAAACACAAATTTAAAAAATGTATTTTTTAATAAATCTGCCAAGATTTTATATATATTATTTTTAAATTTGTGNGGTTTATATTATTTTTAAATTTGTGTTTTTTGGATCTACCTTGACCGAACCCCAACTAAAATCATCTAAGAGTAAAAACGTATTATTTTATAGAAAACGATTGCCTTTTTGTAAAATAAGCAAATCTAAAAAACTTTACGCCAACCCCATCAAGAAATGAATTATCATGCATAAATGGGCATTCCACAGACAGGCTTTTCAATTTTGAGTAAATTAATTTTTAGTTTAGAAAGATTATAAATCTACTGGGTCTTCTCAAATCTCTAATTTTCTGGTGGGGGAAGGGTGGGATTAATCATTTTTCTTTATTTTCCAGCTACTTTGTAACACCATTGGATTGAAAATATTATAAATGAAAAAGAAAGATAAATAGCAGGTTTGATGTTATGTTATATTTTAAAATTGCGACATAAAATTCTGAAAGGACAATATGTTTGCCCTTCCCAACATAGGATCCTGTTGATACAAAGGAGATGACAGATATAAGGCACAATGTTTTAGCCAATGTGGAACTCATGGAGAGCAGACATACCCTGTACAACGTTGAGGATACATGAGGTGTTTTTAAAGTCAGCGAATCATGAAGAAGAGGCAGAGACTTTCTTGATATGGCCAGCAGAGCGTGGGCGACCACTCCTCTACGTCCAACGCGCTCCGCTGCCCAACCCATCTGCGACATGTTACGGCTTACGTAGATGTAGGCTTTCGTAACAGTCAGACAACCTACGAACATCTGTGATGAAATGGAAGGGATTATTGATAAATTGGCACATGCAGAAAAAGGAAGTCCGGATTCTTGGGCTGAATGAGTATCAGAACATGAAGATCTTTCTCGGCTTTCACGAACAGAAAGTATTCAGCATATATTCCACAGAAAAATCATGTTATTCACGATGCTAACACGGCTTAAGTTTTGAATAATTATTACACATCTTCAACGATCCTAAATTTTAAAATACAAGTTTTAATTTAATTTAATTAAAAACTCAGTCATGGAAATGTGAACTTAGTGACAGGACGTCCTCTCTCATCTTCATGATAGCCCTGAAGATGGCTTACAATGTAAGCCGAAACGTTGGCAGATAATCCTTTATTAAAAAAATACACTTTTTTTAATTTGTGTTTTTTTGGATCTACCTCGACCGAACCCCAACTAAAATCATCTAAGATTAATTTAATTAAGTTTTGAAGGTATAGCTTATATTAAGCAGCTCCTCTGTGACAAACTTGAGGCGAAAACAAATCTCACGAACAACATAAACCTCATGATCACTGCATCGAATCAACGTGTTTTAAATACATAAAGTCACGTTCCTAAGAACAAACGCTGGCTCACATCCAAAATCCTCCGCACAAACACAGGTATCAATGTATTACTACAGAAGTGCTACAAAAGACATTCTCGATTAACGTCACATGTTGAACACACCAAGAATTACTTCTGATAAGTACAAGAATTAAGTACAGGTGGTTTTTCTTTATGCTGCTTAACTTAAAGGATTTATTAGAGATTATCTGTGACAATGTGAAATTCCACATATTAGATTACAAGATATGACTCACATCGATGCTGGTTAATAAATTTCATAGGAAAAGAACATCAAAAGATTTCGGTAATCTCAGTAATCACGAAAGATAATTATTTTGGTACAAATTTAACATGGTAGTTCGGCAGCAATATCTCTTCAATTGTCCATTCACTTTCGTGCTCGGAACGTTGTTACAACTTGAAAATGAACCATTATTCAAACTGAGAAGAGTTTTACAACACTTGTGACTAAAAACCGAGCAAACCAGAGAAAAGTGAATTATGAAGCGCCTGATTTTAATATCTTGGAGGGAAAAAAGAGTGTTCCAGGAGTATCTGTAACCAAATTATTTCCAGGGGAAAATTTAATATTCTCATCCAGCGTCCATTCTCGCAAGCGCCTTCCCGAGGATGTAGGACAAAATTAAAAACAAGGACGATTGCACCGTAATAAAACACGAAAAATCCAGAGACAACATGTTTACTTAAATTGATTTAAAACATGTTTTTTATTAATTTGGCGAGACAAAAAAATTAAAGAATATTTAAAGTATGATTATTTTGTAGACCATTATAAGAAAAGCGCGAACACAAATCAACCACAGTCCAAGGAATCTTGTGTGAGACCGAACATTGGGTTCGAGTCCCATCTCGTGTTGTTTATTAAAATAGAAAACCCATGCCAGTGCCATGAGAGTTTAGAATAGAACGTTTCTCTCTATATAGATTCTCCCACATATCCTTAAGAGGTTGGGCACAGAAAGTCAAGCAAAAACTCCAATATCTCAAAATACGTCCACTGTTCTGACGAGAAAATTCTTGGGTCTTTCAAATTTATCTTAGAGTACGTATGTTGTAGATAACAAAAGTTATCAATCACACGAGAAATACCTGGGGAAATGGTAAGGTACACTAGGTTAAGCAGTCCAGACCTTTGCTCTCAGTAACCAAGTTCAGAGTATCTGTTCTTTAAATAGAATTATCATTCAAAAATATAAAAAGTAAACATTAAAACAATAAGGAGATAATTGTTATTTTTAAATTTTATTCAATTATTTTTAAAAAACCCATTCAACTAACTCGTTAGAACTAGATGTTTGCGAAACATATCTTTAATCTTCTGTCCCATATATTTATTTTTATTATAACACACAAAAAAAAATATAGTCAAATTTATAACTTTGAAAGGACCAAGTTTAACGTTTCTCTTAAACAGAATTGGCGTAAAGTCTACTTATTATTAGATCAATTACAACTTTCTCATAAAAAATGTTGTATAAAAAGCTCAAATAAAGAATTTGGTTTACAAATTTAGGAACAAGAGCGAGCGAACATTCGCGTGATTTAGAATGGTACAATTATTTATTGTTAATGGAAATCTGCTAAAAGATGTATTAAACGAATGTAAAAAATGTATTAAAAGATTACAACCGCCAATGAAATCTAATTACTAACAATAAATGCATGGGAATTAGAATAAAAAAATCTTATTAACTCAGCCGGTACTCAAACCAGGGACTCCTGCTTTCCGGAAAGCAGGAGTCCCGGGTACGAGTCCCGGTTGAGTTAATAAGATTTTTTCATTCTAATTCCCTTTCATTTTTTGTATAAAATTTAACGTGAGATTAAATACCACAACTAAAATCATTATTTATCTAATTACTAACATTTACAGGATAAAGGCACCTACATTAACACTGGGCAAAAATAAAGAAATTTGAGCAAATTGCCAGTGGTGGTTCCCCCGCATTTAAATGTGTACCAATCCTGTTATAGCAGCAACAGGATGAAAATAAGAAAAACGAATTTAACAGCTAACAAACCTTATTGAAACCACCAGATCATTGAATTCTGCTTTAGAAGTAATTTCCTGTCACGCCTTCCATTGACAAAAACGTTTAAATGGGTAGGTCTTACTCTCACACAGCATACATAAATAATCCGCTGGTATACCAATCCCATGGCTGCCGAATTAATTATTGACCAAGTAACTCTTAGTAAAAGGGTTAATTTCAAATTAAGAGAATTAACAATCAGTATAATTGATTATACCATGTTAGTAACCACAGATTGAGCTCGAAGATTGAAGGATGAAGCTGTTTAAAAGTAATAGACGAGACCCATAAAACCTAATGACCTCTTGAAAATTCGACAGGGGGAATTGGATGCGCTAACAATGTCCAGGGGGAAATTAAAGAGGCCGCAAATAAGTACGGTGAAAACAAGATCTGAAAGAGTCGGGATAAAGGGCAGAGTCGAGCCCCTGGAGTGGCGCACACAAAGCTCTGGAACACCTCTTCAGGCAGGGAGAGGGGAGTCGCGGGGAGGTTGATACTGGATACAGGACGAGAAAGAGACAAAGAGATCCTTGGAACTGGATACGCCCCGGCTTTATCTGCGCTACAGAAAATGCACGGTCCAGAGAGTCCAGCTCGATCCCGGTGACAACAATGAAGCCTCCAACTCAAGCAGGGATAATATACTCTCAAACAAAGCCATATGTACGACTTCAATAGTACTCTGGTACCTTGAAATGTGGCGAAAGTGTGAATTCACTCGGATAACTTTCACTTATACCCTCTCGCAGAAGGTCACAGTCTGAACAAAACTTCCTCTGGCTTTCGACAATAAGAACCTTTCGATAACTCTAAAACAAATCCTAACAACTTAAAGAGATAAGGTGACCTATAGGCTAATGCTATCACACAGTTCAACACGTAGGAAATTTATGAAAATAAATGAAGATCAAATTCAGCGTTTTGACAATGATTTTATTTTGCACCTATAATGTTCCATACATTGGTTACCCTCTAAACCTTTCCATCCCTTGACCGATTTAAGCTATTAACGAACTCATAAATACAGTTTGAAAAAATAAGCTTAAGTACATAATTTACTTACTAACCTACTGACCATTTAGAGAAATATATATTTTAAACCTTTTTAATGGCACGTACCAATCTTTATTTTTTTTTGTCATATCATACCATGATACCAGATAGTGCCAATGAGAATGACTACCAAGAGATAATTCATAAATGAGTATAGAGATGAAAACCCACATGCCTAAGATTTACACTCAAATTTGAATATAAAACCAAGTTATACCCATTATTATTTAAATCCAGTTTTGAGTGTACGCCAGCAAAGCGAGTGATAAGCAGAAGTAAAATAATAAAAAAAATTATATATTTAAGAAAACTATAATATAATTAATTTAAAAACTATTTCCTCCACAATAATAGTAAAAAATAAAAATAAAAACTATTCACCTCGTAAAGAGACGTTCATATAATAAAATTCTTAAGTAAATATAAAATCAAAATAGCGTATAAATGCAATAAAAATAGTAGCATAAAAACAAAAACAGTAAAGCGGAATTATTTCTTTACGGAGTAATAAACCAAACAATTGGTCACGAAACTCGTTAAACTATTAAAAAGTAGGAAAAATCTACCCCATATAAAAGAAAAAAAACTCATAGAGCAGGCAAGTTTCTTAAGCTCTTCTTGAAGTAAGTAAACCTTAAGGTAAAGCTGATTTAAGTGAACATTACAAAAGAAATTAAACGGCAAGGGACCCATTACAAATAAGGAATTCCCGGACAGAGCGTCGATACAGAGGGAAATAAAAACACGCAAACACAAACATAGAACAGCGGGAGAAATTAGTTTTAATACTAGGTAGACAGTTACAATTGATGTTTATGCCCCAAAAAAAGAACGTCCAGTTTCTACAAAGTCCATACTCAGTCAAGAGAAAGCGAACTTCGATGAAGAGCTAGAAAGATAAAATATATTACGGAAAAAGAGATTGTTCTAAAAGAAATCCTTCTCCCCCCCCTGTCAATACGAGCCAACCGGATGCTGTGCCACCTGTACAAACAGATATCACCTTCTTCCCACCTCACAGGCACTCATGGTACGTCAAGTGGCTTTCCTTATTCTTCGTAAGTGTAATCAAATGTGTCCGTCGCGTAGAAGCTGTGGAAATTGAGCGAAGTCAGCTGTCTGGGGAGTGAATTTCATGACAGGTAAAGTAAACTTAGCAGACAAACACAAATTTCAGTAACTACCACAGTGAGATAATACATATTAAACGAATCCCAACCATTTACCCAATAAAATGAAAAAGGTGGACTAACATTCTTACATGCGTAGAGAATAACATTTTCAGTATTTTGTAGAAAGGAACTAAAAAATTTCGAAATTTTTCAAAAACTGCATTCATGACAATCTTTCGTAATTCTTAGCAACGAATTAAATTTCACATTTCTAAAGATTACTTAGAGCTAAACCTATTTTAAGAGAGGAAAATTCGATCATTACTTTTTCATTTAAAAAATTAATAATTTTAGAAAAGTAAAAAAATTAATTATTCTTTTATATAAATGATATTATTATTAATATGCGTGATTTAGAANTCTCAACCTAATGGGGTGAAAATTTACGAGGCTAAAACACCAGGTATTGTAAAAAATCATTTAAATAATATCGTAATGAACAAAAAAAGAAAATTCCTCCTTCTGTAATTATATATATATATATAATTTAGCAGAAGAATAGTAATTCCAAGAAATAGATTAAAAAAAATACGATTTTTCCAGATCAGTTATATCTCTGGAGAATAAGGGAGGGTAGGGGCCGGCATAAATTTAGACTTTTTCCATCCACACCATCTACGCGTGCGCGTGTGCGTATGTGTGTGTGTGTGTGTATTATTAGTCCAATATTCGTTGTAGATTTTTTCTGGAAACAACGTAAAATTTATGGGAGAGGAGAGAAAATCTTCGATGTATTAATTGCTAATTTTAATTTCCAAGAGGTTATTTTTTTTGTCAACAGTTAGAAAAGGTCCAAGACAAATACTCGTTAAGTTACATTTGTCAGGAATATTCTTTCATTAACAGTTGAGCAGAAATGGTCTGCCATTCTAAACTTGTGTGAATCCAGCAAAAGAATTTTCCAGGTACCTTTCTGGAGGATTTCCCCGGACGGCGTGAGAGTGCAGGAGGATAGAGCCGGCCAGCACGGCACACAGGCCTGGGGGCACCGAGGCAAACTCGATTTCACGGGCTCTTCCAGGCTCGCTACCCCGGCCCGGACGTCATTAGCCCCCTGACGTCGTTAATCTCTCAGCTCTAGCTGACGAGATAAGCCCGGACCGCCTCCGCCGGCGAAGACCGAGCGGTACGGCAAATAAATCACGGGCCGACAGCGTCTATCACCCAGGCTACTTACTGCAGGTGGCGGTTAATGGAGATGGAAGAGTTATACAACCCTGTAGTATAATGAGTGCACCTGCCTACATAGTTGGACCAGGATGCCGTAATGGCGGGAACAAAACCGCCCAATTTATTCTATTAAGTAAGAAGAACCTTTGTATCAAATTGCATAAGAACCACCCGATCCAAAGGTTCCTAAATAAAATTTATATTATTTGACTATTGATAACAACATTGGTTACATAAAGAATGCTTAAATGCATATAACCAACAACTGCAAGGGAATGGAATAAAAAAACTAACTGTCTCCGCCAGGACTCGTACCTGTATCTCCTGCTATCCGGGCTGAAGAGTTAGCCGATTACACCACCGAGACTAAGATGAAGGTTCGAGTCCTCACTGAGACAGTTAGATTTTTTATTCCATTCCCTTACATTTACTGTTTAAAATTAATGTGGGATTAAATACCACAACAAATGCAACATTTACTTAAATGCATATGTTCAAATGGAGAGTTTTTTTGACCGTAGATATTATTATTAGATGTTTTTTTGTAGGGCAAAAACAACCCCAACAAAAAATTTCTAATAATAATATCTACGGTTAAAAAAAAAAATCTTCATTTGAACATATAATAAAACTTGGGGTTTCCTACAAAGTCCAACTCTTCACAAAGACCTCTCACCAGACTGCAGACACGAAACATGGTCTCCCAGATCTCCAACACCACACTTGCAGTTGATATTACTAGCCAGGAGGACACTACTATCTTAACCGAACCACAACAAAAAACATCTAATAATTGAATGCATATGGTCCATGCAAAATTACAGACAGACAGAGAGAGAGTGAGAGGGGGAAGGAGGGAGTGAGGGAAGGGGAGAGATAGTGGTAGGGAGGGAGGGAGGGGTTGAGGGAGGGGGGAATGGGTGGGAGGGGAAAGGAGAGGGTGAGGGAGGGAGAGAGAGAGAGAGAGAGAGAGGGAGAGAGCGAGGGTGGGGGAGAGAGAAAGGTAGGGAGAGGGGAGTGGGTGGAAGGGGAAAGGAAAGAGAGAGAGAGAGAGAGAGAGAGCGAGAGAGAGAGAGAGTGAGGGAGGGAATGGGATAGGGAGGGAAAAGAGGGAGGGAAGGGGAGAGGGTGAGGGGAGTGGGTGGGAGGGGAAAGGAGAGGGAGTGAGGGAGAGAAAAGAGGGTGGGAAGGGGAGAGGGAGAGATAGAGAGAGAGAGAAAGGGTGGGATTGACGCCGTGTAAGAATGAAGTTAGGTTGGGAACGTAAAACCGTCGGATTTCAATGAAGGCTTGTTGATTTAATTTAAATTGACTGGAGGAGGCCCGTACGTGCCCGGGCTTCAAGAGAGACTCCGCCGTCCTCTTCAATAGGAGTGACATCCACCAGCTAGCTCTAGTGTTGGCCCCTCCCCTTCCCACTACCTCGAGTAGTCCCTTTGAGCAGGTATCACCCTCCGAGGAAACTAGGCCCAGTTCCCATGAACTCCTCAGGATACGGACGATATGATGATATAGGACATTTCCTTTTGAAAGGCTTCTTCACAAAATCCATCCGTATAACTAAGCTAAAATGAACTTAACATTTCATAAGTAAATGGGCATTCATGATAATGGAGGACACTTGGTAAATATAAAGAAAACATATGTTTTTTCTTGGGGTTCCGTCAAGGTATATCCAAAAAATACAATTTACAAAAAAAAAGTAATTTTTTTTTAATGTCCTACCTTTTTTCCCTCTGATGCAGGTCGCTCTCGCTTTGTACCTACCGCTTCATACCCCCCACCCTTCCACCACCCACGTTGTCCAGCTCAAAAATCTCTCAAGAGTTATAAACTCCCTACCTCTCAAGTCATAAATATAGGATCCTGGTGACACGACGTCCCCTCTCGCCTTCATGATAGGTAGGTGTGTAATGAATTATTTTTTTTTTTATATTTTGAATTTGTATACATATTCTACATACTTTATATATCACATTACACTTAGTTATGGCAATTCTATTTAATAATAATGTAAATAATTTAATTATTTATGTTTTTTTTTCTTATGACATTGGATTCAATAGTCCTGAAGATGGCTTACAATGAAAGCCGAAGCGTTGGCAGATAATTTAAAAAATACACATTTTATATATTGAATTATTGGGATCTACCTTGACCGAACCCCAACAAAATAGCAACTAATAATAATATTTAATGTCAAAAAACTTGGTGATTAAAACAACAATTTAGAGGATGTATAATGCCTATTATAATTAAGAAAAAATTAGCCAAGTAATTCAGATCATAAAGTAAGCAGTTAACAATATCCAATGAAAGAAATTGACATAAAAATTCTTAATCCATATTATTAATTGGTTTGAGCGATACTATTCGAGCAGTTAATCTCAATCAATCGAACAAGATTTACTGAGCATGAAGTAAATAATGACAATTTTAATTAATAATTCATGGCAGATGAGAAATAGCATCTGCCATGAATTATTATAAACCTTCTCCAGCAGTCAGGGAAGCAAGTCTCGCCATAAAAGGATTAGTAATAACAGAATATCACTGATAAGGCAACCTGATCACCTTATCAGTGATCATTCTGTAAATATTATCGCGGTCAGTAGACTCCATTAGGAATTGTAAAAGTACAGTGTGGCAAGAGAGTGAACAAGATGCCAGTGTTTATACAGAAGCGTTCTTGAAGGAGTTCACACAAGTAAGCAAATTTCACTTTGTAGACAGAGATAAAAACTAATGTACTTGCAATTTAAAGTAAAATAATGAAACCATACAAAATTAGGGACTATTCATTTCCCAAACTTCCAAATTATAATGTAAGTTGAAATTGTTAAGTTGTAGATGTATCACTCAACAGGAATATCAACGTCATCATCAACTTGATTATCAATATTCTATCAACTTGACAGCAAAAGAGAGTTTAGTGAGTACTAGGTTTTACTTTTTTTAAATAGATTGATATTACTGATAATCATTTAATTTTTTTAATTACTGAATCAAGAATAACAAAATTTAATACAAAAAGTGGTACTCGAACCGTATATACTGATTCTACAAGTAGAAGTTTCTGAACAACATAGACATAAATCTCTTGATAATAACAGATTAAAAGCTAAATAAGTAATACAATTATTTTTTCTTAATGTGATCAGGCATTTAATGAAAAAAAAAATTTTTATAATATAATAAAAATAAATATATTTTCCATCCATACTCCTACATTTATGGTCCCGTTCCTTCAGAGAAAGAATGCATACATTTACGGTGTAAAATAATATTTTAAAATATTATACTGAGATTAGAAACAACAACATACGAAGTTCTAGAGGAAGAAGATTACAATTATTTTACCTCAGCTAGTGCAAGTGCATAATAACCATAATAATGAACATAAAAAAGTTCTTTTCAGTTTTTATGTAGATAATAATAAAATACTATAAGTTTAATTGATTAAATATAGATGGAAAAGCCTAATTTTATTTATTAATTAACACATTTAAAATTAAAAAAAGTCAAACACCACCCACCGTTCAAACCCATGAATCACTCCTATCACACCAAAATGTACAATACATTATACTGAGCAATTAAAAATTTACATAAGAACGGATATGACTGAGACGTGATAAGGAAATTGCTCAAAGGCCAAGATCGTAATATTTTTAGGACACCTAAAAGAAGAATAATGTACAAATTTATGAACATTATAATTATTAAGATAAGCTGCCCACGTGTACGTCAGGCAAATACGGTAGAGGTAGGGCGGAGCACGTGGGCCACTGCTAATCTAGATTAAGTGCCCACGCAGGGGCTTAATCGGAGCCCGCTGGATCTGGGGCCGACAGATACTTGAATACTAGGAGCTGCCATTAGGTATGACAAGCCTTTGAGCTAACGAGAACGATATGTATGCCGATATGAAGGTCAATAACAGAAGTGTAAGAAGAACTTGGGCTCTTTGGATGGATATAATCAAGTGTAAGAAATTAATTTGACCTTAAAATAAAAATAAAAAACAAGGACCGGGAGGGAAAAAGGGGGTAGCAATCGACACTCTTAATTTTTTAAATATCACCGTTATGTCCCGTCATTTGTAAAATATTACAGAACATTAAAATTGGAGAATTAAAATTTACCTATTATATATTATTATGGCCTCCCGATGAATTCAAGGTTTGCCAGATACTATCTTTCAAGATCACAAGTCCTGAAGACGAATTGCACTGCAAGTCGAAAGGTGAATAAGAATACATTTATAAATATTTTATTTGTTTGTGGTTTTTTATTCCACGTAAATTTTAGTCCTGGTAGCACAATTGGCAAGTGCACCGGCCCGGATGGCAGGAGATCCAGGTTCGATTCCTGGCTGGGACAGTTGGATTTTTTATTCTATTCCCTCTCATTAATTGTTTAGAATACATTTATCTTAACTCTTTTCCTGTCTTCAAAAACAAATCGATTCAAACAAATCATCAAACATTTCATTATATATATAAAATCTGCCAAACCATGGAAGTTACATTACTTAACGTCTTCCATAATATGTGGTGTATTGAAAATGCCTTTTAAAGTATAATCCGATTTAAGGAAGTATACATAAACACTAATGTAAGATGGCAATAGGTTTAGAATCTCCTATACAGGGATCGAAGAAATTTTTCAAAAGTTCGCGTCAAATGAGAATTTGAAGGAAATCTGCTAAGAGCAAGATCTATAGCGGGACATTGGGTGACATGACGAAGGGTGAAATAATGAGCAAGGAACTCGAGAGGGAAGCCACACTTGGTGGAGGAGTGTGCTGCACACCCTGGAGGTCACAGTCCCAGGAGGGTGCTCCCTCCAGGGCAGAAAAAACACGACCAAAATAACAACCAGGAACTGTGATCTGGTCCGATTGCCGTACAGACACCAGCCCGCCCCGCAGATAAGGAGAGGGGGTTGTGTCCCCCAAGACACGTGACCAAAACCCCATCCACATTGCTTTGGTCACAAGTGCTCTAAGAAAGGCAAGCAAGTAAACAGTGAGAGTTCAGAAGACATGAGCCACATTCAATGTAAAGTGAATTAGAGTTTGTTTGTTTTTTATCTATTGCAGTAACCAATAACATAAGTAAGTCATTGAACCTCGCAATTATGAAGAAGAATCATTGGATGAAGTAGGCCGTATGTTATTATTAAGCAAAACTATTAAAGTTTGTTGACACCATTTGAGAAAAATGTTGAATAATTTATTAACTGGAAAAATTTTCTGGCGGTTTTTCAGCCATGTGGAAAAAATGAGTAAACTCAAGTTGACAGATCTAAGTCTCCGAACACCGTTAGCCCGTACATTGCATCTGCAATGATTCTTCTCTGTGCGAAGCGACACCACTACTGAGACAATTCTGACAGAGAGAGACAAAATGGGTATTGGTGGGTGAGTGGTTAGCACATTAATGTGACATACTATAAAGCTAATACCACGTCAGAATTTTTCTTTCCATCAAAATAAAAATATGAACAATTCTGAATGATTCTTCCAAAATCTAAAACTTTTCATAAGCAGGGAAAGTGATTAGTTAAAGAAAGTTGATCATATAGTCCGTGTAAATTATTTAACTCCCTGCTAAAAATGCTTGACAAAAAAAATTTGCTACTATTTTCTAACCACCAATTTCGATAATATAAGAAGTGAATAAGCATTTTCCAAACTTAAAAACAATTTTCATACGTTATTTCAACTATCGCTATTAAAATAAACGAAAATCCAATTATATAATAACAATGTAATAAAATAGTTATTCCATACGAGTCCTTTCATAGGAATAAGGCCAAATCACAGTATAAAGATATCTACAAAATTTTAACTAAACATCGATAATGTGTTGTATATAATGTTTTACTGTTAATAATTTGTTGTGTTTGTTTACATTGATATTATATAATAAACGATAAAGACGAAAGGAAATTGCAATAATGCTTTTTGATAATTTATATCAACAGTTGTCATACTAGTGTCTGTATTGACATCTTATGGCATTCCATCTATTGCTTTATTTAAGAATATAAAATATGTCACGACATTTTCAGTTCTGAATTTATCGCCAAATTTTGGACACAGTGTTTGACAAGTGGTACGCTGCTGTCGTAAGCAAAAAGAATTCTCTACTAATTAAGCTGTACTTTCAACTCTGAATGAATAAACCTTCATCAGGAGTGTTGCAATCATTAACAGAGCAGAATAAACACGCAAATAGTTCTTTGTTTAAGACGCAAGAATCGATAAAAATACAAAAATTCAGAGATAAAAGATAAAATCCATAAATTACAGATAAAATTTTACAAACCTCCACTTCCCCCCCCCCCAAAAAAAAACAACGATAAATGTATAATAGATTATCGAAAATTACCATAAATACTTGTTAGATTATTATTTTAAATGGAGAGCTATAGACCTTTGAGATTATTAGTAAATGTTTTTAGTAGGGGTTCGGTCAAGGTAGATCCAAAAAAACACAATTTAAAAAAATGTCTATTATTTTAATTATTTGCCGACGTTTCAGCTTGCATTGTAAGCCATTTACAGGTTTATCTTGAAGGCGAGAGGGGATTCAAGAAATAAATATGAAGATGGCGTCAGCCGAAACGTCGGCAAAATATAAAAAAAAATACACATTTTTTAAAATTGTATTTTTTGGATCTACCTTGACCGAACCCCAGCAATAAAAAATTTATTATTAATAATCTCTACGTTCAAAAATTCTCCAATTGACTCATAAATACTTGTATTTAAAAACACAATTCGCCTATGGTGAGTTGAAGTTTTGAATAATACCTAGTAAATTTCTCAAAGTCTAAATATACAAAGCCATTAAGAAAACCGTCAAAATCAATATTTATCAATCCCAGCTAAAAAGGGGTTGTCTTCGGTCTTAATTTTAATCAATTACCCAAAATTGAAATTTGCCTCTACTAATAAGTTGGGGGGGGGGGAAGGTCATCTCACAAATTTAACGCATTATCTTATTAGAGAGGAGGGACAATTTCCATTAGGTCTTTCAGTGGAAGAAGAGGGGGGGGGGGGGGTCTTTTACTCTGAGACTGCCTGGAAAAGTGTAGAACGTTCTAAATTTAACAGGAGCTAAGCACCTTTAGAGAGCGAACTTCCAGGCAAGCTCGAACCTAAATCCCATTAAATTTAAGCCATTTTACTCTTCTTTTCTTCTTTACGGATAACTACATGGATATCACCTGAAAAGGAAATATAAGATGAAATTCATTTCAATAATAGCTATTTCCAAAAACTTAAAAAATATCAATAATTGCAAAACAAGATCGCTATTCCCCATAAGGCGTTTTTATACGAAATAATTAGGGTCATAAGAACAAGCAACTTCGGAATTCGTTAACTTTAGAATTACTCTGAAAAGTAATTGTTCCAAAAAAGCTACGACCTATCAGGAAGATGATGGAATGTGTTCTATCACGTTCGGAAAGCGTTAAAATAAAATTATGGAAACCCATAATGCCCAACTCATTGCATTAGGTAACAAAACTCTGTATAGCACCTAAAACATCATTTTACCAGAAAAGCATAAAATGTAAAAGTTTAACAATGTCTAATCAAAGACACCAGGATAGCTCATGGAATAAGTTCGGTCTCTCTCATCCCTGATGGTGTGGGTTCAAATCCCGTCCTGGGAAAGCTATTATAGATAAATAAAAGCTTGTCCTAAGACATGGACGTTTAAAACAAGACGGTAACCTATAAATTGACCCTCCCTCCATGAACCAAAGCGGTTGAAACTCTCTTTACACATACACAAACATACACACACTCACATATATATATATATATATATATATATATATATACACGTATACTGACACATATAATGAGGGTGTCACACTTTAGTTAGAAAACTGAATAAAACATATAGCAATATATTTTAAACCCATATTATATATTCATGAAAAATTAAACAACAACAATATAGTAAAATAGTACGAATTTATTTAGAATAATAACAAAAACATCGTGAAGTAATTGTAAATTTATCTGAAAGAAATAAAACTTGCCAAAGAATGTAATAGATTTCTACTTCCTCAACAGAGAACGAGTAAATAATTTAAGAGTTAAGAGGATCTTGGGTATTGGCGTATAACTGGAAAACTTTTGGAACGAAACTCGAAGTTACATTTTAAATAGAATAGCTCTAAGTTAAACAACATTTCTGCCTGAAAGTAAAGACTTCAATTATCTCTACAAATTATAAAATAGTTTTCTTTCTCTACAATTATAATAAAATAATAATAATAATAACCTAATTATTAGTTAAAAACATGAAATCCCGAAGAAGGCTGTTTAAACATTTATAAAATTATCATACCTTCTATTATCCGTCTTCATCGGTTCTGCAAACCATCTTCCGTTAGCTTGTAGCTGGGTAGCCAACAGAAGATGGTTTGCAGAAACCAATGAAGACGGATAATAGAAGGTATGATAGTTCTATATTCATTGGAAGTGAAAATAACCTTTTAGATTATTTATAAAATTGTTGAAGATAATTTGAAAGAGCATATTGAAGGACGAATTGAACATCTTTTCCACAGACTTCTTTGTTCTGTGAATGCGAAGCCTATAGTAATTTCTAAAGGACTTCTCTAATGAAATGAGTAGTTTCTGAACAGAGAGAGAGTGTTCGGTACGTGGGAAATGGCGACAGGTGTTCGACCGGCTATTAATTGGCGGCGAACGACTCGAAGGTGGCGTAACTACCCTCCAACCCTTAGAGAAATGATATTTTTATATAACGGTGAGAGCCAGGAGGGTGGCTCCTCCGGAGCGTGGTTCCTACGACATGCAAGCAGGCGCTCCGTCATACCCAGATGTTGCTTCACAATTAGCGCGGGGGCTGGGTCGCGGAACGCGCTAACTCCACTCACCAAACTAACAAAAATTATGAGTTTCATTAAGGCAACTTCAACTCAACTCATATATCAGCAAAGTTTATCTGGAACGGAAACTCATTTTTTACGTTCCTTCACAGCCGCTATCATATCGTTATTTCCAATTTTCAAAAAAATACACTTATATTGAAACCTATTTAAGATAATGAAACCACTTTTTCCTCAGCCGTTTCAAATAGCCGTTCCACCATTTCAAATAATCAAGGTCGTAAAATACATTTTATAAATATTATTTAATCCTGGCTAGGACAGTTAGATTTTTTATTCTGTTCCCTTGCACTAAAAATTATCTAAAATTACGTGGGATTAAATACCACAAATTAAATAATATTTATAAAATTAAAATTAAAAATAAATTAAGTAGAGTCATTTAAACAGCTTGACAATGTCAGCTCCTCCGAGCGTGAGCGATATATTCGTCGGCCTCGGAGGTTGGACTCTCGACACTAGTGCGGGGAATTTAATAACTTATCTGACCTGTTCCGGTAGCATAAGTGGCTAATGCACCGGCCCGGATAGCAGGGGATCCAGGTTCGCATCCTGGCTGGGACAGTTAGATTTTTTATTCTGTTCCCTTGCACTAAAAATTATCTAAAATTGTCGTAAAATACAGTGAATTTTACCGCTCACTGAGGGCTAACATTTTTTGAAGAATGAAATTTTGCTAGTTCAAGGCCGTAAAATACAGTGTGGACGATATTGCCCGTTTAAATTGTAATAAAATTTTGAGAAAGTACAATTGACAATAATTTGGCGCGGAGTTGAATTGAAACCCCTGGTCCAAAAGTCGTCTTCACTAAAACTACGTTCCGTTTAGTTACAGTATTTCTTAGGTATTAGAGGCCCTATCTTGAGGTTTTCTGTTAGCGTGCAAGGCTCGTTTTACGAATATCTTGAGTTCAAATTTCTCAGTTCTACTTCTAAACTACTAGAGCCTAAGTTATTGGCGTTGGTTAACCTGGGAACGAAAAAGAACGATCCCCCCCTCCCCTCTCGTTACGTTTGATGAGATACGTCAATCAAAGGATGACAACTCATCTGGGGGAATATACCCTTAAGAATTAATAGGGCCATTCTAGGTTAGCGGGATCGGGAGTTGGACCCATGACCCTGCTTTTCGAAAACTACGTGTGCTTAAGGCAGGTGAAGATCTCTGACAGCTGGCAAAGCGCAAATGAGCACCACGTGAAGCGATGAAGCGACTAACCGTCTGGTCTACAGAGACACCGCTATACATACACAGGCATGCACATACATTGGTTATCCCTGTAGCCTTGTAATTATTGGCATAAATTTGATTTGAAGGGTGGATTCCTGCCCGTCCACCCTCCCTCTAGTTCCAAGTCTATTGTTTCTTCACTCCCTTCTCTGTCAGGTTGGCTGGTTACCACCCAAACTTCCTATCTCCGTCTAACTGCCAAGAACAAAACCTACCTTTTACAAGGCACTATCTCGAAAATACCTTCCTTGAGAAGTGACATACTAGAATTTAACATTGTTTCAACCGTAAATTTGATAGTGTCAGAGAGTTCAGGATAGGACAATAAAAGCCATGGTTAAAAAATTAGTAACAATTAATGACTACGTAAACTAATGAGATTTTCTTTAGCTCATTCTCTCTTGTATTTAAGAATAATTAGACAATTTTTATATTCGGCAATAGACGCTAATACGGTATGAATTCGGAGGATGGTGGAGAGGAATAGGGTATAAAAAGGCGGATCGCATAGAATTTTAGCATTAAATACAGACACACACAAATATCCACACAAATTCAAACATATCAACTAAATTAAATAATAACAAATTGCCCAATCTTTTATAAATGCAGGTTAAATTTAAAAAAAA